>CM047883.1:18323507-18595415 GCA_026212405.1 Petrea volubilis | reverse complement strand
TTTTAGTAGGATTCTACCTACCAATTGTTGAAGCAAGTTCATTTTTTCTTAATTGTTTTGGTGTGGTGTGTGTATTGTGGGCGGGGGGGGGTGTGGGGGGTGGGGGGGTGGGTGTTGGATGGAAGAGAAACACAAATATCATAAAATATATGGAAAACCGTGTATCATTTTAACAACGTTATAACGTAAGAAAAGAGAACACAGAAGTTACTTCATAAAATGTAACACCCGCACATTGTACGTAATAATTGGAGAAATATTGGTAATGTGGTATTTTGTTATATATTGGAAAATTTGGGTGGCCTAATTGGAAGAATTATAACTTGTAGGACTTGATTTTTTAATACTTTTGGAACTGAGGGAAAAATCTCTGCAAACTTCGAGGACCAAAGTGTAAGGCGGCTTATAAGTATAGGGAAAGGAAATTGCAAATTCCGAAAAAATTTGGGCTCTCTCTTCTTCTTATGAGCTGAAAACGTACACATATACATACAACATATACATAATACATTTTATTCTCCTAAACTTCCCAAGCCCATATCTTTCTCGTTTCATCACCAATCACGCAAATTATATATGAAAATCGATCACCGCGACGAGAGGAACACATAGGTGGTTGGTATTTTGGGTTTCGCCGAACGTGGAGGGAGCAGTGACGGGCAGCAGTGACGCGACGGTGGCGGAGTCTCTCCGTTTCTAACGAGGTTTTCCGGCGACTTGAGGTGGTTCTTCGACTTCTCGACCTGGGAAAGCTATTGTGAGGTCAAGATTGAGCTAGAATCGACGGAGGGGATCGATTAAAGCGGGGTAAGTAGGGTTTCTATTGACGAATTTCCTCAATTAAACTTTAAATAGCTTGAGATTCCCAAAAATTGAATGAGGGCTTTGATAGATCGCATCGAGACAATTTTGGGGTGAAACAGTCGGTGATTCGGCAACGGGCGGTGGTGGCTCCGGCGGCGGCAGTGGCGGCTCCGGCGGCGGCTCACGGTGTGTTCTTGGGCAGGTTGTTCCCTTAACGAGTAGGTCTCGAATATGTTGATATTAGCCCTATTTGATATTTAGTAAGACTTGAATTGGGCGAAAAAATGCATATAAAAAGTATGTGTGAGGTGAAACTTTAGTGTAGTGAGCAATAATGTGGAAGATTTGAGCTTAATAATCTATTAAGTGGCACATTTATCGGGTAGATTGTGGAAATTGTGCATGATAATTTTGATAGTAGTATTAGATATATACATGATATGGACTTGATTGACCCTAATGCTTTGTAAATGTTTGATCAACTTGATACGAGTTGAGGTAGATTAGAATTATGGATTACGAGAGACCTAAGTTCTTTTGGGTGTATATGTATACGTATACAAAGTTTGGAAAATGAACTACAATTACTTCGATTAATTTGAGTATCTTGATCTAATAGGTGGGGGTGTACTAAAGGACATTAAGTAATAGTAGCAGGCTTACCAAGATATCCACGCTTAAAAGGTGAGGGTTCTTCCTTTTCATGTTGGGGCATGTAGCCACCATATTTCTATTCGAATATGTCTTATGTTTCGAATTGTGTAGCCTTGCTGCCTGTTATAACCGTGTTGAATTCTTGATCGACCTTTTGTACCGACACTCTTGTATTAGATTGTTTTCGGCTTGTCATCCATTTCATATTGTGTTTGAATCCTGCTACGGTCTAGCTTGTTTTCTCATGATTGTTGCCTTGTCTGACGTGTTGTTCGGGCGTGCAGCCTATTTGAGCCGTGATAGGTTCCCACTGTTTCTTGATATCGATTGCTTGTGGTTGTTGTTGTTACCCGGTGCGATTGTATTGTATTGATGGGGACTTGTTGTCCCTCCTGTATTGAGATCATTGGTTATTGTATTGTATTGCACTGTACTGTTTTGGAACCCTTCTGCCTGTTTGTTGGACTGGGGATTGTACTGTCCTGGCGACTATGGGGGTGCCCATAGTTCGCGTTTGTTTCATGGGAAGCTCTCATGGAACGATCGGTGGGGAAGTCCCTCGATCAACTGTTTACTGTCTGGAGTGGCCACCCAGAATACTGGGAGGGGATAAGGAAGGGTCTTAGAGGCTCTTGAATATGGGGAGATAAGGTGGAAATCATTTTGTTTGTTGTTTAGACTATCATTAGCTAATATCGGTTATACTTACCACTATTTCCTTTCATGTACACTCATTTGAATCACGTAATCAAATTAACCTTTATTCGAATGTGACATATGTATTTCATTCTGTTTCTTCTATCGTAACACATTTTGTTGCCTGAGACACCCTCACGGAGTCACTCGGACTCACCTTGTTACCTGTTTACTCTACTCTTCAGATATAGAGAGCTAGTAACTGTTAGAAGGTGGAAGTTCGCTTGAAGGGCTGCCCGATGGTTGTCGCGATCGATTGGATGTTTTGCTTTTATGTACATATGTAATAACTAATGGAGTTTAGATTTTGTGTGAATCTTATGTATGTATAAAGAGTGTGTAGGCTTGTGGCCACCCTTTTGAGTAATAGCCGGATGTACATGTTTTTTTTGCCGGTTAGACTAATCATATACAGATGTATTTGAGTTATGTAGGTATGTATATATACGAGTTGTTACAGGTTTGACATGTGAAGCTACATTGTTTGAGGTTTAGTTATGAGGACAGGTGTTTGCTCGTTTAGCGACCGGCCCGGGTGAGCTGCTCTGGGTCGGGGCGCTACAAGGTGGTATCAGAGCTTGGGTTTAAAGCCTAAGCTGTACCGGGTAAGGATCCTTGGCATGGGATTTTGGGATTAGAGAGGGGACAGGATTGAGCCAATAAGATTCATTAGAGGTGCATTTGTCATAATTTGGTGGCGGGTATGGCTGGGCCGGCCTACCAATACATACTTGTTACCCCGAATAACAAATACTGGACCAATTTAGGAATATATGATGTTATTAGTATGGGTAAAAGGAGGTAAGACAAGAGGAGTATGTTACCATAGGAATGAGATAATGATGAGAAATGAAAGGCAAGGAATGAGGAGAAGATGAAAATCTGACGTGAACTTTAGATGAGGGGAAACTGGTGGGTCACGTATAATTTATTATGTTACTGTACTGGAATGGATATATATATCTGTTGTAAATGCAAGTTTAAGCATATATTTTTTATATATTGCCTGTTAAATTTTTGGAGAGCGCGTGAACTATTAGTGTATGTTGCAGTCCTTGATTTGAGGTATTACATATATTTATAGGTTATGGCATCGCAAGAAGGTTTTCATTCGTTTTCACGGGGCCGTTCCACGAAAAGGGGACGACCACCTGCTAATCGTGCTGGAGTTCCACGTGGTCGGGGTGGTAGGGCTGCTGGAGAACTAGGTTCCGATGGTGAGCCAAGTGTGCAGAACCCCCGACCAAATCTTGTAAATGCCCCTGAGGTTGGAGGTCAAGCCCCGGAAAACATGGTCAATATATGGCAACAGTTTATGCAATTCTTCCAGCAACAGGCCCAAGTGGGTGGAATGAGGAATGATGCAAATGAAGTGGGGGATGACAAAGCATTGGAAAGATTTCTCCACTTCCGACCTCCAAAATTTGTAGGAGAGCCTGATGACAGAAAAGCAGAAGCATGGCTTGGGGAAGTGGAAAAGATCTACAAGGTAATAAACTATACGGAAAGACAAAAAGTGCGATATGCTGCCTTTTTGTTAGAAGATGCAGCCTACAACTGGTGGAGATTGCTTGAACGCCAGTGGGATCAAGACAACACTCAATGGACATGGGAGAATTTTAAGGAAGCATTCAACAACAAGTATATTCCACCAGTGGTCAAGGAAGTTCGGGAACGAGAGTTTCTTGAGTTGATTCAGGGAATGAACACTGTTTCCCACTATGAAGCACAATTTAGTCGATTGGTCCAATATGCGCCGCATATCAAAAATGATGAAAAACGTATGACTAGGAAGTTCGTAGAAGGACTTCGACCTGAGCTTCGAAGGGCGCTTATGGGTTTTGAGTTTCCCAACTATAGTCAAGCTGTCAATAAAGCCTTACAGGTGGAGTCTGAATTGAAAGAGTTACGAAAGATTGAAGATAGGACTAGAAGAGGAAAAGTTTTTGGTAGTGATGATTCTAGAAAGAAGGCTATGAAAATACAATCTGGATCATTTGCTAGTCGTTCATTCTCATCCGAAAAAGGGTCTACTCACACTCAGCTAAGCTACAACAGTGGGTGTGGCTTTTGTGGCGAATCTGGACATAATGAAATCAATTGTTGGAAAAAGAATAAGCGGTGTTTGAGGTGTGGTAGTGACCAACATTATATCAAGGATTGTTCAAAGAGAAAGGATGCGACAACAATGTCATCGAACAACAAATGGAAGCAACCGATGGAGCCAGGGGGGAAGCAATCGATCACACCAGGAGGAAAGCGTAGAGTCCCTGCTCGTGCCTATGCTTTGACAAAAGATGATGTCCTAAACCCCAATGACGTGGTGGAAGGTACCCTATCTATTTCTAATTGCAACGGCAAGGTTTTATATGATCCTGGTGCTACCCATTCATTTATATCACTGAGTTTTGCTGCAAATTTAAACCTAAAAAGTGAGGACAACCCCGTATCAATTTGAAGTGAGCACACCGGTGGGTGTTAGTATGGTAACTGATATCCTATATCGTAGTTGCCCCCTTAATATCGATGGCATAGAATACCTAGCCGATCTTATTGCATTACCTATTCAATGCTATGATGTTATCCTAGGAATGGATTGGTTATATAAATATCAAGTTCAAGTGGATTGCTTTAACAAGAAAGTCAAGATTGGGGAATCGACCTCAGAGTTTCTTGCAGGCAGTGTGGGCCCTACGATTATACCTTTGATTTCAGTTATGGAAGCTAAGAAATGGTTCGAGAGGGAGGCCAAGCATTTATAGCTTATTTGATCAACAAGCCTCAGGACAAGATAAACCTGGAAGAAGTAGAGGTAGTTAAGGAGTACCCTGAGGTGTTTCCCGAAGAATTGGACTCATTACCGCCAAAAAGGGAAATAGAGTTTGTCATAGAAACATTTCCTGGTGCTGAACCGCTCTCAAAAACACCTTATCGGATGGCACCAGCAGAGCTGAAGGAGCTAAAGAAACAGTTGCAAGAATTATTGGAGAAAGGGTTCATCAGACCTAGTACCTCCCCTTGGGGAGCACCGGTCTTATTTGTTAAAAAGAAAGATGGGACCTTACGCATGTGCATTGATTATAGGGAATTGAATAAGGTCACAATTAAGATAAGTATCCTTTACCTCACATCGATGAGCTGTTCGATATGCTTAAAGGGTCAACAGTTTATTCAAAGCTAGATTTGAGGCAAGGGTATTACCACTGAAAATAAAAGAGGAAGATATATCAAAAACGCTTTTAAATTCTCGATATGGTCACTATGAGTTTGTAGTGATGCCATTTGGGCTAACCAATGCCCCGGCTGCATTCATGGACCTGATGCAACGAGTTTTCAAGCCTTACTTAGACCAATTTGTGGTGATTTTTATAGATGATATCTTGGTCTATTCAAGAACTAAGGAGGAGCATGTGGACCATCTTCGGATTGTATTGCAGATTCTAAGAGAAAATAAGTTATATGCGAAGTTTAGTAAATGTGAATTTTGGTTGGACCGTGTTGCTTTCTTAGGGCATATTATATCTCGAGAGGGAGTTGAGGTAGATCCTTCAAAAATAGAGGCCGTAGTAAGTTGGAAAAAGCCTGAAAACGTGTCAGAAGTGCGTAGCTTCTTGGGCTTAGCAGGTTATTATCGCAAGTTTGTGCCAGGATTCTCAAAGATTGCAGGGCCACTGACCCAACTGACCCAGAAGGATAAACAATTCAAATGGGATGAAAGTTGTGACCAAAGTTTCCAAGCATTGAAGCATAGGTTGGTGTCAGCACCAATCTTGGCACTTCCAGATGGTTTGGAAGGATTTGTAGTTTACACAGATGCCTCCAAAGAGGGCTTAGGATGTGTGTTGATGCAGAAGGGTAGGGTGATCGCTTATGCTTCAAGAAAGCTTAAACCCTATGAACAGAACTACCCTACTCATGATTTAGAGTTAGCAGCAATAATTTTTGCATTGGCGAAATGGAGGCACTATCTTTATGGAGCCACTTTTGAGATATACACGGATCATAAAAGCCTGAAATACTTGTTTTCTCAAAAGCAGTTGAATATGAGACAACGGCGTTGGATGGAATTCCTAGAGGATTATGATTGTAATATTGTCTATCAACCTGGTAAGGCCAATGTAGTGGCAGATGCGTTGAGTCGAAAGAGTGGGATGGCATATCTACATGGCCACGAGGGAAGCTTTGGTAGAGCACAGCCACAAAAGAATTGGGTAACCATAACGTCTAATTGTTGGATCCATGGAATAGTGGCTTACCCTGAGATGTACACAAAAATTCGAAATGCCCAATTCGAGGATGAATGGATTCAAAAGCAGAAAAAGGTGGTTCACAATAATGAAAGATTAGAATTTAGCGTGGATGAACAAGGAATTCTTTGGTATAAAGGACGGATTTGTGTACCAGAAGTTCTTAAAGAAGATGTTCTGAAAGAAGCACACAAAACCCGTTGCGCCGTACATCCTGGAGGCACAAAAATGTATAAGGATCTAAAGCAATATTACTGGTGGAATGGGATGAAAAGAGATGTAGCAGGTTATGTCCAGAAATGTATGACATGTCAATTAGTCAAAGCGGAACATCAAAGACCTTCAGGGATGCTACAACCACTCCCAATCCCTGACTGGAAATGGGATCAAGTTACTATGGATTTTGTAACTGGCCTACCAAAAGTTCGAGGAGGATATGACAGTATATGGGTGGTAGTCGATCGGTTAACCAAGTCTGCTCATTTTCTGCCTGTAGGATCGCAATACAAAGTAGAAAAATTGGCTGAGATATATATAAAGGAGATAGTTCGTCTTCATGGGATTCCAACCAGCATAGTTTCGGATCGTGATCCCAAATTCACATCCAGGTTATGGAAGAGCTTACAGGAACATTTAGGAACAAAGTTACACTTTAGTTCTGCAGCTCATCCTCAGACAGATGGTCAATCTGAACGAGTGATACAAATTCTTGAAGACATGCTAAGGGCCTGTGTGCTAGACTTTGGTAAAGGATGGGACAAGCACTTGCCACTAATAGAGTTCGCATACAATAACAGCTATCAGTCCACCATTCAAATGGCCCCATACGAGGCATTATATGGAAGGAAGTGTCGATCTCCTTTATATTGGGATCTAGATGATAGTAAGACTGTTGTGGATGGGAAACATGGCAGTCTAAGACCTGAAGTGATACAAGAAACCATAGAACTGGTAAAGATCATAAAGCAACGAATGAAAGCAGCTCAAGATCGCCAGAAAAGTTACGCTGACAAAAGACGAAAGGATCTAGAATTTGAAGTAGGTGATAGAGTTTTTCTCCGAGTATCACCAAGAAAAGGATTTTCTAGAATTGGAAAAGGGGGAAAACTTAGTCCGAGGTACATTGGTCCTTTCGAGATCATCAGTAGAATTGGCTCAGTAGCGTATCGTCTACAACTGCCCTCTAACATCACCGGAATCCATAATGTGTTCCACGTTTCCCAACTACGAAAGTATTACCCAGATCCATCACATGTAGTTCCGTATGATGCAATTCCTGTGGAAAGTGACCTTACATATGAAGAACATCCTGTCAAGATTTTGGATCGCAAGATACAAGAACTTCGCAACAAAGAAATCCCTCCAAGTAAAAGTGTTATGGAGAAATCATGCCGTGGAAGAAGCAACTTGGGAGAGAGAAGATGTTATACGACGACAATACCTGGAATTATTTGACAACACCGGTAAGAATCTGGGGACCAGATTCTTTTAAGGGGGGAGGAGTGTAACACCCCACATTTGTATTATAATTGGAGAAATATTGGTAATGTGTATTTTGTTATATATTGAAAGTTTGGGGGCCTAATTGGAAGAATTAGAACTTGTAGGACTTGATTTTTTATACTTTTGGACTGAAGTGAAAATATCTGCAAACTTCGAGGACCAAAGTGTAAGGCGGTTATAAGTATAGGGATGAAATTGCAAATTCCGAAAAATTGGGCTCTCTCTTCTTCTTATGAGCTGAAAACGTACACATATACATACAACATATACATATATACATTTTATTCTCCTAAACTTCCCAAGCCCATATCTTTCTCGTTTCTTCACCAAATCACGCAAATTATATATGAAAATCGATCACCGCGACGAGAGGAACACATAGGTGGTGGTATTTTTGGGTTTCGCCGAACGGTGGAGGAGCAGTGACGGCAGCAGTGACGCGACGGTGGCGGAGCTCCGTTTCTAACGAGGTTTTCCGGCGAACTTGAGGTGGTTCTTCGACTTCTCGACCTGGGAAAGCTATTGGTGAGGTCAATATTGAGCTAGAATCGACGGAGGGGATCGAATTAAAGCGGGGGTAAGTAGGGTTTCTATTGACGAATTTCCTCAATTAAACTTTAATAGCTTGAGATTCCCAAAAATTGAATGAGGGCTTTGATAGATCGCATCGAGACGAATTTGGGGTGAAACAGGTCTGTGATTCGGCAACGGGCGGTGGTGGCTCCGGCGGCGGCAGTGGCGGCTCCGGCGGCGGCTCACGGTGGTTCTTGGGCAGGTTGTTCCCCTTAACGAGTAGGTCTCGAATATGTTGATATTAGCCCTATTTGATATTTAGTAAGACTTGAATTGGCGAAAAATGCATATAAAAGTATGTGTGAGGTGAAACTTTAGTGTAGTGAGCAATAATGTGGAAGATTTGAGCTTAATAATCTATTAAGTGGCACATTTATCGGGTAGATTGTGGAAATTGTGCATGATAATTTTGATAGTAGTATTAGATATATACATGATATGGACTTGATTGACCCTAATGCTTTGTAAATGTTTGATCAACTTGATACGAGTTGAGGTAGATTAGAATTATGGATTACGAGAGACCTAAGTTCTTTTGGGTGTATATGTATACGTATACAAAGTTTGGAAAATGAACTACAATTACTTCGATTAATTTGAGTATCTTGATCTAATAGGTGGGGGTGTACTAAAGGACATTAAGTAATAGTAGCAGGCTTACCAAGATATCCACGCTTAAAAGGTGAGGGTTCTTCCTTTTCATGTTGGGGCATGTAGCCACCATATTTCTATTCGAATATGTCTTATTGTTTCGAATTGTGTAGCCTTGCTGCCTGTTATAACCGTGTTGAATTCTTGATCGACCTTTTGTACCGACACTCTTGTATTAGATTGTTTTCGGCTTGTCATCCATTTTCATATTGTGTTTGAATCCTGCTACGGTCTAGCTTGTTTTCTCATGATTGTTGCCTTGTCTGACGTGTTGTTCGGGCGTGCAGCCTATTTGAGCCGTGATAGGTTCCCACTGTTTCTTGATATCGATTGCTTGTGGTTGTTGTTGTTACCGGTGCGATTGTATTGTATTGATGGGGACTTGTTGTCCCTCCTGTATTGAGATCATTGGTTATTGTATTGTATTGCACTGTACTGTTTTGGAACCCTTCTGCCTGTTTGTTGGACTGGGGATTGTACTGTCCTGGCGACTATGGGGGTGCCCATAGTTCGCGTTTGTTTCATGGGAAGCTCTCATGGAACGATCGGGTGGGGAAGTCCCTCGATCAACTGTTTACTGTCTGGAGTGGCCACCCAGAATACTGGGAGGGATAAGGAAGGGTCTTAGAGGCTCTTGAATATGGGGAGATAAGGTGGAAATCATTTTGTTTGTTGTTTAGACTATCATTAGCTAATATCGGTTATACTTACCACTATTTCCTTTCATGTACACTCATTTGAATCACGTAATCAAATTAACCTTTATTCGAATGTGACATATGTATTTCATTCTGTTTCTTCTATCGTAACACATTTTGTTGCCTGAGACACCCTCACGGAGTCACTCGGACTCACCTTGTTACCTGTTTACTCTACTCTTCAGATATAGAGAGCTAGTAACTGTTAGAAGGTGGAAGTTCGCTTGAAGGGCTGCCCGATGGTTGTCGCGATCGATTGGATGTTTTGCTTTTATGTACATATGTAATAACTAATGGAGTTTAGATTTTGTGTGAATCTTATGTATGTATAAAGAGTGTGTAGGCTTGTGGCCACCCTTTTGAGTAATAGCCGGATGTACATGTTTTTTTTGCCGGTTAGACTAATCATATACAGATGTATTTGAGTTATGTAGGTATGTATATATACGAGTTGTTACAGGTTTGACATGTGAAGCTACATTGTTTGAGGTTTAGTTATGAGGACAGGTGTTTGCTCGTTTAGCGACCGGCCCGGGGTGAGCTGCTCTGGGTCGGGGCGCTACATAAAACCTCTTCGTCTTGCTGGAAAATGCCATTTTGGCTGTTCGGTTTATGCTTTGAGGATAACCTACAGCGTTCTTGATATCTGAGAAAGAAAATAATTTAAAGGGATAAATATTTTTTTACCATTCAAATTTTTTGTATTTTTGAATTTTACCATATGAAATTTTTTTTTAACTGTTTGTCATCTAAACTTTGCATTTTTTAATATATTACCATCTAAGGGCATTTTTCGGTAGAATATTCTACTGGAATTGCATCACATGCATGTCACGTGACTTTAAATAAGGGCAAATACGTCATTTTACATGGGATAAATACTTTTAACCCTCCAAACTTTTCGCATTTTGGGACTTTACTATATAAACTTTTTTGTTTCTGGTCATTTGCCATCTGAACTTTGCGTTTTTTATATATTACCATCTAAGGGCATTCACATGTATGCCATGTGACTTTAACCAGCTGAAATGACGCATTGCCCTTAGCTCCACGAAAAAATGTAATGTGTAAAAAAACACAAAGTTTAGATGGCAAACGGTAAAAAAAAAAGTTCATATGGTAAAATCCAAAAACACGAAAAGTTTGGAGGGTAAAAAATATTTATCCCTAATTTAAAAGAAACATAGGAAAAAAATTTATTTTGCCCTTTTTAGGGTCCGAGCTTGTCAAAATACCCCAATTTTTTAAAACTTTTAAATTTGACCCTCAAAGCTGGGTTTTACTATACATATCAGATTGACCGAGCTTCTAAAGCTTGGTTTAAGCATTTATTATTTTTTTTTTTTTGGAAAATTAAAGACCGGGCTCTTGAAGCTCAGTCTATGTATTTAAAAAAAAAAATTGAAAATTTATAGACCGAGCTTCAAGAGCTCGGTCTTGGTATTTTATTTTTTTTTTCAAAATTGTTATTATTTTTTTGAAATTGACATGACCGAGCTTCAAGAGCTCAGCCTATTGAGTTTTATTATATATATATATATATATATATATTTATTTTTTTTTTGAAAATTTTTTGGCCAACTTGTGGACAATAGGTTTGTGTTTAAAATAAGGTTTGTGTTTAAAAATGGATAGGCACTGACTTGTAGAGTCAACAGTTAATAGTACATGCTGTATAATTTGTGCAAATGAACTTTCACGCAATACCGTCCTATCAATTCTTCGAGACATTGTATGCAATTATATTCCTATCAATTTCACATATTGTTACAATTTGTTACAATAATGGAATTTTTAGAAAAAAAAAATTAAAAAAAATACTAAGCTCGGTCTTCAATTTCCAAAAAAAAAAAAATTAACTTGTAAGACCAAGCTTCAAGATCTCGGTCTTGCATTTTTCAAAAATAAAAATAAAATAATACATAGACTGAGCTCTTGAAGCTCGATCTTCAATTTTTTTAAAAAAATTAAATACATAGACCGAGCTTCAAGAGCTTGGTCTTTAATTTTTCAAAAAAAAAAAAAAAAGATTTAAATGCTTAGATCGAGCTTCAAAAGTTCGGTCTTTGATTTTCTGAAAAAAAAAAATTAAAATACCTAGACCGAGCTTTGGAAGCTCGGTCAACCTCTAACACGCACAGTAAAACTAAGCTCGCAAAGATCGATTTAAGGTAAAATTTAAAGATTTTAAAAAGTGGGGGTATTTTGACAATGTCGAGCCTCGAAAAGGGCAAAATAATTTTTTTTTGGCATTTTAGTCTTGTTTCTCAGATAAAGGGCATCTCCTCATGAATTAGGTATAAGGTATCTCGTCAGTTCCTTCTTTCCTAGTACACCGCAGGATTTTTCTTTCTTAGTTGCTAAGGGTTACATACTTTTGCCCTCCTTTAACCAAAGAGGAATACTACCACTTTACAAATAAACGACGAGCAAAACGATGCAAATTCTGAATTAATTAGGAGGCATAGGGAAAATTCTTATACGGACCGGGTATATGGGCTCCACTCACACATCATGCGATCCAGATTCAACCACGTATTATATGTATTTTATAAAAAATTTAATACACAACACATGACTAAATCTGGACCGCAAAGTGTGAACACCCGGTCCATGAGAGAAAAACCCGAGGCATAGATAACACTGAAGTAGAATAAATGACATGATATAAAAGCCATCATTCAAATATCTTTTAGAGAGAAAAAAAAAAAGGCTATCCTTCAGGAAAATATAGGCTTCAGCTTAATTGTAATGCCATTACCTATTGACCAAAAAAAAAAAAAAAAGAACGAACAAGAACAAGAACAAGAAGAAGACAGAGGGAGAGAGGGAGAAGCACATTTCGAATAGTTTCCTGGTATCGATGTGATCTCGAATTGTACATAAATTCCACTAAGGATGGAGTTAAAGCACTCATTTTGTTTTTTGGATGCGACATGCTAAAGCATGGGATTAAATTTGAAGCACCTTGTTCTAGCGGACCAAAAAGTAAAATTTTCTCCATCAATGGCTCTTGTCACATGACATTTCCCTTCCACTACTAGAAATGTGATATTAGGTGGCACTTTTATTTTTCTATAAAAATTATAAAATATTTCCATTAATAGATAAGTAGGTTGAATGGCGAAATTATATAAAATCCTCGTGTTGTTTTAGAGAGTTGTTAAAAACCCTCCATGATTTAAACTTAAGGACCAACTTTGTCAGTCGCAAATTTCTTTATGATGATTCACCACTCTGTCGGTCGTAAAAATGTTTGATATTTTTTGTGACTATTTCCCTTCCATCGCAAAATTTGTTCGACAATTGAAATTATGCAATTTTTGCGACTAATTACATTTAATCCGTTGCAAATTTTATTTTATTTCATTGTATTTGGGTATACTTATAAAATTAATATTCAATTCAACAGTTTTTAATTTGATAATAAATAATAATTAACGCCTTATAAATTTGATCCATTGATTTTTAAATATAATTTACCTTATAAATTAAAAAAATAATGATCACCTTTTATGAAATAATCAATCAATTATATATATATATATATATATATTAAAATTGGAGTTAAAAATTAAATAAAAATTCAATATTAATAAAATTAACATTCTCTTCAATTTGCTATGATTTTTTTCTCCTTCGCAAAAATAGCACATTTTAAATTATGTTTTTAATTTTTATCAACTCATTTTATTTCCATCCTCAAAGAAATTATTAATTAATACCTTAATTAATTTGATCAACTGGATTATTGATAATTAATTTTCCTCAATTGATTGATTTTCAACCTGATATAGATTGTTACAAATAAAAAATTGAATTAATTGATCATCTAGCTAGCTTTTAAATTGTGTTATATACTTTAAGCATTACATTGTCCTAATTTCCAAAAATATATATCAATTGCTTTGTTAATTTTAAATTATTAGAATCATCTATAACTTATTTCTACGTATTTCTTTAAAGAAAAAATTCCAATGACAATTACATCGTAATCAAGTATTTAAATTGGGATGTATTTTATTACTGAATGAATTTTTGATATAATAATTTATCAATTACTAATTTTGAATATATATATTTTTAAAACATTAGTTAAATTATTTTATATGTAATAGAGTTAAAATATAAAAATAAAAATATTATTTTCCGTGCCTGGACATGAGTTAAATACTAATTTGATATTATATATATAGTTTCGAATAATCTAATCAAATTATACTAAACTCTTTGTGGCTCAACCTGTGATCCGTCCATGTTAACAAATTTTGCGATCCTTTTAGGCCGTCATGAAATCTGACGTAAACGTAATTGGTTGAAAACCTGGTAGCAAAATTTGCGACTCGATTATTTGCGCTCAACTAAAATCGATCGGAAAGTTTTTACAAAATATCGGTAGCAAATTCGTGCTTTTCTAGTAGTGCCGGGTATGTATGTGATTTACCTCGTTAGATTTTTAAAAGTGATCAAAATGATTCAAATGCCCCAAAGTGCAAAAATATTAACTATTATACCCAAATTTTCATAAATTTAAATAAATTTACCCAATATTGTAAATAAATCCCTTGAATTTGTTAAAATTTTATAATAACCTAAAACCAAAATATTGTTTTTACTTTTATTGGATCAAACCCCTTTTCTATTTTTATTTTTTTTGAATTTTTTTTTTTGTTTTATTATCCTCAATTCTTCATCTTATTCTTGCACCACCCCCTTCCACGCCACTATCGATCGCCGCTGAAGTACTGCTTTTTAAACGCTGGTATGTGCGTCATGTCAAGTTTAATAAAACCCCTCAAATAATTTCACCAAATCTCTAGCCATTCGAATTTAATTTTAAAAAATGAATCAAAAAAATCCTAAATCTCACCACCAACTGCCACTGCATGCATTTTCCCCCCTAATTCCTCCAAGAACGCTAGTCCCAATCCTAAATTGGCCTCACCAACGCACTATCCAGATCAAGACACTACAGATCCATCTAAGTTTTGTTGGAAAAGGTTGCCAGGATAACTTGAACAACCATACCACCCTCTACCGCAAACCACCACCCACTACAGCAAATTATAAAATTTGCAACGATTTCTTTTGCTACAATATTTTTTTCATTGCAATTAGTTAAGTTTTGGCAACAAAAAATAGTATTTGTTGTTTATTAATGATTCTTTTAGAACA
Source organism: Petrea volubilis (assembly GCA_026212405.1). Classification (NCBI taxonomy): domain Eukaryota; kingdom Viridiplantae; phylum Streptophyta; class Magnoliopsida; order Lamiales; family Verbenaceae; genus Petrea; species Petrea volubilis. The sequence goes on along the minus strand of CM047883.1, from coordinate 18,580,414 downwards.
AAAAACTTTTATTACTGCCAAAAATATGATTTCTCTTGGCTTCCATTTTGTAATTTATTTAGCAACGATATTTATAATTCACAACAAAATATTTTATTGCAACAGAATAATTATTTTGGGAATAACATGAAGACGTAGCTAATATTATTATTTTTGCAACAAAATATAATTGTAGGTTATACATATATTTAGGTAACAAAATTTATTGTTGATAATAATTTTAAGTAATTGGTGACGAAATATTATCGTGTCAATATATTAAAATTATTACAACGAAAAAATTTGTGGCATTTGTACCTTATTAGGCAACAAGATATAGCATTGTAAATATATTTATAAATTATGAATTAAATTTTTGTTGGGAAATAAATGTGAGCTTTTGTGGACAAAGTATTTTGTGCTAAAATGTATAGTACATTTTTGCATGAAATATTTCATTGCAAATTGGTGAGTGTTTTCATTGTAGACAATTAAACATTTTTACTGCAAAAGTTTTTATTACAAGTAATTTAATGCTTTTAGACACCAAAATTCTGTTGTAAATTGTTAAAATATTTAGGAGAATACTTAAAATCTTGTAACTTTTTTTTTCTGTATTTAAAAAGCTAATGAAAATAATAAATTGATAATTTAACTAAACTTAATTATTTATTAAATCAAGTTGTTAAATTGTACAAGTTAAGAATAAGTAATAACTTCATAATATTAAAATTTATAATGTTTTCTAAATTTAATAAGTGTAAAAACATAGCAATACATAAATAAATTATCAACATAGTCTAACGGCAAGCAAATTTACAATCTTCACGCGACACTCGAGTTCGATTCTAGGCTAGCGTATATTGTTTCATGCACACTTGTTCCCTTGCAACCCAGGTTAAACTATGGTTCAAATCACAATAAGCATAAATGGTACCATTAATGTTTGAATCATGCGACGAGGAAGGCAGGGGTTTAACTGAGGGTCGAATCGTGCGATGTGCACGGGGGGGCTTAACTGAGGGTTTGAATCATGATTGATTTTAGGAATATACTTTTCAGAATGAAAAATATTAGTAGCAAAGAAATACTTTTAGGCATTAATAGTTTCATTACTAAAAGAAGTATTTGTGAACAAATATTTTCGTTGCAAAAATTATTTTGAGGCATGAAATATTTTGTTGTTAAAAATTATGCCTTTTGCAATGAAATGTATCATTGCAAATCCCAAAAAAATGCCAACTTCATAATATGACGTTTAAAACGAAATATTATTTCCACTAATTAAAAACATATAGTTTTTAAGACAATATTATTTGTTGCCAATCATACAAAAGTTGGCAATGAAATCAATAATGTTGCCTATATATAATGTGTAGGCGATGAATTCTACTTTTCGTTATAATGAACTTTTAGCAACGAGAATTGCCTACGAAACTGGCAACAAAAATAATTCATTTTTAATAAATTTTGCAACAAAAATTTGTATTTTTTTCAATGAAAGTGTGTGTTATATATTAACAATACCACCACACCAATGAATTCCTCTCACCAAGGTAGTTAAAATAGTTTATAAATTTACACGATTTGGTAAAATATTGGGGAAATTATTGTTTGAAGTGTGATGTGTGTAATGTATGTATATTTATGTGTGTATATGTGTGTGTGTGTGTTATTGTGTTTGTTGTTGTGTATGTGCTCGTGTGGGTGCTTGTGTGTTTTGTTTTTGTTGTTGTCGTGTGTTATTGTGTGTGCTTGATATTAGTGCGCGTGTGTGTGGTTTTTATATTATATATTACTTATATATTTATATATTAGTTATATATAATTCTATATTTTTATATTTTATATATATTTTATGATTTTTATTTAAATATTATGTTTTTAAAATCAAACATTAATCTCGACCGTTAATATTCTAAGTTAAAATTTAATGGCTCAAAATAACAAGGTATAATGGTTATTCTTATACAATCTAATGTTGTTAAGCTCGAGTTAATGAGGAGAACACGTGTGCAGTGTTTTTAGAACCACAAAAGGGGATGGGGGTTGGTTCGCTTATTTTTAAACCAAGGGGAATTTTCATCAACTTCGCTAAACCACAAGGGGATTTATGTATTTTGGCATTTTCAAAATATAGTCCCTTATAACCAAGGTTGCAAAAAATATAAAGGTTTTTTTAATCCAAATTATCTCCGTATAGAACATGTGAAGATAAATTATAAAATTTGGAGGTTTATTTAAGTTTGTTTCTAAAAATTTATTAATTTCTATGGGGTTATAGAAAATAGTTATAGAAAATAAAAGGCATTATTATTATTATCCCATTTTTAAAACATTGGACTACTGATTAAAAAAACTTTAAACAAATTTCTTCATACATGGCATATTCTGCATTAATTGAACATTAACTAATGCATGTTAATACATAGGTCTAATGCTATAAATGGATAACTAAAAATTCAATTACCATCCGCATCGATATTCATTTATTGGCTGAAACAATACTCATACTTGATTATAGTTATCCGATTATAAATGGATACGGATATGATAATTAAATATTCAATCCGTTTAATAGCCACTCCAAAAACATATTTATATATATATTTGATCATTTGTAATTTAGTTGTATATAGGCATTAATTATATTTAGTAAATAATGTTGAAAAAGATAAGTTATATGTATACTAAAATTTTCATGCGCTTTTAATGATGTTTTATTTTTTAAAAATTAATTGATGTATATACTTATTAGTATAACTTTGTAAAATTCATCTCGTGCTGCATTAAATTTGATATATTAATTCTAAGATACATAGAAATAAAAAAATAAATAATTCATACTATGTGAATGTTAAATAATAAATTATTATTTCAAACAATATATGTGAAATTGTTTAATGGATATCATAACTTAGAAAGATTAAAAAACATTAAGGGAAATTTATTAAAACTCCCTTAAAATTATTTTTCCTATCAAAAAACTCCATGGATGAGTTTTTCAATCCTGTAAATCCATTATATCAATTTCGTATTCTAAAAAACCAAATCATTGACTTTTACCTTTTTTACATTTTTCTTAACATACATTGATTTTTTTGATATTTACTTACAAATTAATTTGACTTACCTTGGCTAATCCACATGTAAAAAAATCTATTTATTAAAATTGTATTTTGAATATTATAGTATTTTTGTTTCTTATATTAATTTTTTAAATTTTTAAAAATATTTTTCTTAATTATAGTTTAGATATATCTTTAAATTTGAGGAGAGAAAAAAACCATACATATATAATAATTAAAAACTTTAAAAATCGCATTATTAAAATGATCATTGGTACAAATCATTTTAAAGAATTGTTTTTAAAATAAACTATTTAAAAAAATAAGTCATTCAATTGTTTTAGCATAAAAGATTAAGGGTAATTCTGTCTAAAACTTGATTGCTAGGTATTTTGGAATGAAAAATTGTGGAATGTGTATATAACATTGAAAATTAATTTCATGGGTTTTATATGAGTTTTTGTAAATTAGTATCTTATAGATAAAAGAATATGACTAAATTATATATACATATATTCGAATATGAAATTAATTTCAGTTGAATAAAAACTATAAGAATCTCGAATATTCATAATTGAGACACAAATATTCATATTTATAATTGAATTCAATTTTTAAAAATTACAATCAGATGCAAATATGTCTCCATTCGAAATTCGATGGATATGAATATGATTACTAATTTTAAATATCCCTCATATATCTGTTTAAAATCGGTTTACACTCCTAAAGGCTTATCAATTTGACATTTTTCTGCAATTTAATTTCATCAATAAGCCCTTATAATTTGTTTCAAGAATTTGTTTTATCATGAGAAAAGGAAGAACACAAATTTAGTTGACAATAAGCCAAGGAGATATGCCAATATGATTAGTCTCATGCATGAATTTCACTTTTTCACTGTGACAACGGACAAACACTAATAGTGTGTTTAGCAAATGAAAGAAAATAGGGAGGAAAAAAAATTGGTAGATTTTAATTTTTCACAGGTATTTTTGGTTGAAAGGAAAATAAATGGAAGGAAAATAAAAATCTATTTATTTTCTCTTGTTTGTTTGAATGGAAAAATGGAAGGAGAGAAAATGATTTATGTATTAAATGACAATTATACATTTACATCATTATAAATCATAATTATGTTTATGAATTTATGTATTAAAATAGATTAATAAAATTAAACTAAATAAGTATAATGTAAATAAAATATATAAATTAATATAATGAAATATTTATTTACATTGTGTCAAATGACAACCACAATCTTATATAATTATAAATATAATTATGTCGTAGAAAATTTAATGAAAATAAAATAAATAAATAAATATGTGAAATACATTTTTAATGTATTATACAAATGCACACGTCGTATTTTCTATTTAAAAAATGCAAGGATTCATACTAGTAGAAAATGTAATATTATTTAAATACCTAGTTATTTATATGGGCAATTTCGAAAATATAATTTTATAGAGATCCTTGTGTTATTTTTCTCTTATTTTCCGTCTGATTTTAGGTTGAAAAAAAATCAATGGGCCCCATGCTTATTTTTCCATTCTCAATTTCTTTCCTTCCCTTTTCCTCCCACAACCAAACAAGAGAAAATATATATTTTCCTTCTAATTTCCTTCCTTCCCCTCCCCTTTTTCCCATTTTTCACCCTACCAAACGAAGCCTAAACATCAAGACTGTTGATTTGAATACATTGGCAGGAACCTCAAGCAAAAGTAGGATGAAATAATTCATGTTTTAGTCTTATCAACCTCAAATAATGGGAAAGAATACCTCTTTAAGACAACTACAGTATGACAATCGAACTCGTTTTCAACTTTTGCAATGTTTATTATGAATCACAAAAATATTTTAGGCCAAACAATGACAGGTAACAAATTTAATATTTTCTTTTGTTCGCTAGCTTATGTAAAAAATTGGGACCTGAGGTGTTTTTTTTTTTATCTCTTATTCTCTTGAATAGAATTTGATCGGCAACAACGATTTTTTGCTTGTACCGTCAAGGTGAACATTCGTACAATTTAATTAATTAGGTTTAGTTTGATTTCTAAATTTATCAGTGCTAAAAAAAGAAATTGTTATGTGCGACGAAAATTGTAATGGAAATTCAGCAACTTTAATCGCAAAAACAAATCTTACGATGACTAGTGCCACGGCCATAGTCCGTCACAACAATTGCGATGGCCCGTCTCAGTAGCTTTCCCTTAGTGATGGTAATGGATCCGGGTTAGATCTAAAATTGGACCCGTCCTAAATGGGACGGGTTTTAAGACTCCTATCCGGGTCCGGAGTGGTTCCTGGACTCTCGGGTCTTCATTTTAAAACCCGGACCCACCTCGTTAGTAATTTATATATTTTTTGATTTATTGTTTTATGTAAATTAATATAACATATATCTATACTTCATATATAAAACTATATATTATACTTCATATATAAAACTATATATTATACAAATAGTTACTTAAAAAAATACATATGATACTCTTGTATATAAAAATAGTTATATAACATTAATAATTAAGTTAGGATTTTAAAATATGTGCAAATAAATATGTGATAGCGATGCTTAATTTTTTAAAAATTAAAATATGTTAACAAAAATTTATAAATAATTAGTATTTTGGTAGCACTATTATTTTTTTCATGTTTATAAAATTATAATAATAATAATTTTTTTTAAAAAAATATTTTTCAATTATTTTAAAAATATAAATTAAACCAAGTTTATTGAGTCCAACTCGGATCCAATGGGTTCGGATCCAAAAAAATCCTATCAGTGGGGGAGGGGTGGTCCTGAGTTTGTCCAAATCCGCTGCGTTGCCATTCCTACTTTACAGGCGTTTCGGTCGCAATTTTGCGTTGCCTTTTTTTAGCGTCTATGTCAAGGTAAATTCATTGTTTTTAATTTAATATTCTTATAATAGTCGTAAGTTCTAGGTGACACTCACTGGAGCCCTTTCAGTAAATATTTTCAAACTGCTTTTTTATATTTTCGACTACTTTTATAAGGCGAGTAGCGAATTTTTATCCAAAGCTAATAGGATTCCGCCACGGATCCGATGTACTGCCGATGATGGGCAAGCAAAATTGGATAACAGCACCATTATAATCCCTCCCACCAAAAGTGAAAAAGAAAAATTAAAAAAAGTTAGAAATAGATAAAAGAACCTATAAATTAAGGAAATATAAAGCAAACTGCTTTTTTGGCATCCAAAAAAAGAAAGATGATATATCTTTAGTATGTTACTTATCAAAAGAAAATTAGTAATGTGATGAATCCTCTCATGAGACAACGATGGGAAAATGAATCCAGAGCGCATTAGTTTTGCTTTTTAGTGCAATTATTGCGTTGTTTTAATTACTTCGTAATGTCTTTTTTCTCAAGACAAAAACATCATAGAAATCGTTATCTTTTTTATTTTTTGTCTTCTTTTGAACAGTACTTTGATATTATTATTTTCCCATAAGGCACTTTTTCTTTTTGAGATGGTGAGGCAAAATTTCGTGAAGTCGTGTCCGAATTAACTTTATATTACAAATGTTATTGTGCGAACGCTTTCTATTTAAATTAACTTTCAACATTTATCACCCATCATAAATCAACTAATTGTATTAAATATTCATAATTTTTTAAACTTGTCAAGATGATAACGCATGTTAATAGCGTGTAACTTAGAGGGTGTTTGACTAAGCTTATTTGAAACATCTTATAAGTTCTTATAAGCTCCTACATCTTGTAAAATATTTTAAAAGCTTATAAGATATTGAATCTTATTTTAAAAATAAGCTATCAATGTGTTTGGATAATTAACATAGTGTGTAACTTATAAAATGTTAGTAATGAAAAAATTATAATTAATTTGATTGAAAATATGGAGTTTGGTATGGTCTTAAAAAATAAATTAACTTCTCCTTACTTTTTAATAAAAAAGGTGTTATAACCTCCTGAGCAATTTATTTTAGGAGCTTATAAGTTCTTTTCTCCAAAAATTTTATTAAATACTCCACCATATTTTATAAGCTCTTAAACATCTTAGCCAAACACCCCCTTATTGCAATTGGTGACGTGAACAAGTCAGTTCACAACTTTATAGTAAAATAAAAATTAATTTAGTGAATAAACCGAAGGGGGAATGATTGGCGCTCAGCTGAAGGAATATGAAGAATTCTACAAGTTAAAAATAATAGTATTGCATTAATAAAAAGCTCCTGCTTTCAATATATACAAAAGAGTAAAACCTAGAAATAGTCTGCCAATATTCCGCCTAAAAAAATGCAAAGAAGGTTTATCAGTCGGATTATCAAGATGCCCACAAAATTATGCCGGACATATCCGTTGATTTTTAAGCGATTGTTTGTAGTGAAAGAATATTCACCAATAGAGCATGTGCATTTAAAATACATAGGGATAAAAGAAAAATACACGGGTATCAGTTTCGCACCCTCGCAATGATTAGGTACCAAAATGCATATGTTGGAGTGATTTTCACATTTTTTGAAAAGGAAACATTTATATATAAATTTATGAATAATTATTATTTTTTTTATTAACGGTTAAAAAGAAAGATTCTTTGTTGTTAATATTGTTTATTCATATTTAATTAGTCATCATGTTACTATTTCTTAAAAATATCATAAAATACTTTTACAATTATGAAGCGAGTGTGCAGTCATATCTCTCATATCAGAATAAAGTTATTAAAAATAAAAGAAGAAATAGACACAAACATCACAATAAACTTTAACTTGGGAATAAGCCCACGTGTTGAGTAATGATTTAACTACAAATTTTTTTGTTTCCAAGAGTTTGTAATTAAATTTAGCTACAAAAGAAATCTGTAACTAAATCCGCGACTAATTACTTAGCTACAGATTTTTGGCGAAAATTCGTAGTTAAATTCTGTCTTTTTAGTAGTGTCGGGCACTGTCTTAGTTATAAGCGATTGTTTGTAGTGCAAGAATATTTACCACTAGAGCACGTACATTTAAAATACATGGTATAAAAAGAATATCAGTTTCGCACCCTTGTAATGATTAGGTATCAAAGTGCAGATGGCACATTGGAGTGCGCTATTTACATTTTTTGAAAAGTTAACGTGTACATATAAATTTATGAATGATTAATTTTTTTTATTAACGGTAAAAAAAAGAATCTTTATTGTTAATATTGTTTATTCATATTTAATTTGTCATGATGTTACTATTTCTTAAAAATATCATAAAATACTTTTACAAATATGAAGCGAGTATGCAGTCCTATCTCTCATATCAGAATAAAGTTATTAAAAATAAAAGAAGAAAGAGACACAAACATCACATTAAACTTTAACTTGGGAGTAATTTTGCACATAGTATTGTCTCTTCAATCACGTGTTATCTGTATTTTTTTTAAAGCAACAGGATATAATACATGGTTGAATATCGATCACATAGTGTATATACTTGATTCATGAAAAAATTCCCACAAGGGCTAGGTTTGGGGTTGTAGGATGGTATGGGTTTTTATTTTTCAATTAAATATTCAAGGCTATAAATTTAGTTACGAAAAATTCATGGCTAAATATTCAAAATTTTCAATGCTCGCTACAAGAAAATAAGTAAATTTGTGATGATATAATAAGTGATAATAAAAAAATTGTCATTAATTATATATATTTGGTGACAACAAATTGATGTTGTCACAAAGTATAGTATGCACAATGTCAATGGTAATAACTTACAGTCAAAAGGTGGCAACATAGTGCAAAAGTAATAATTAGTGACACACCTATTATGACAATTTAATGGCAATGAAATTTTGTCACAAAATCCTAATAACAATTTTTGTTGTCATCAAGTTGTGTTTATAGATATGTCACTAATTATCAATGGTGACAACCAAAACATTACTTCTTGTCACCATTGAATGATTTGCGACAACATTAAAATTGTTGTCACCAAAAAAAACTTAATTAGTGACAACATAGAATGTATTGTCACTTAATACAATCATTGGTGACAGCTTTTACATTGCTACTTTGAAATCTTGGCAATATTATTACTTTTTCTTGTAGTGGCTTAAATCTGAATATTTAGCCACCGATTTTCCATACCTATTAGCAACGAATTTTTGGTGATTGAATACTGATTTAGCTACAAATTTTTTCATTTCCAAGAATTCGTAATTAAATTTAGCCAAGGAAGAAATACGTAACTTAATTTGTGGCTAATTATTTAGCTATAGATTTTTAGCCAAAATCCTTAACTAAATTCTGTTTTTTTAGTAGTGTCGATTGCTCGCTTAGTTTCTTGGAGGAAGCAATCCAATAATTCACAGACAAATTTACTGGCATTTTCGTATCACTTATTTAGGAGTGCAAATATATGACACTTTAGCTAGTGTCACTTTATCAAAATTATTTTTTGTAACACTAGCTAAAATATCATGTATGTGAGTATGGTAATATTTATTTTGAGACTTTGTATGTGTCACAATAAATACATTATAATTAAAGTTTGGCATGTTTATTGAGGCACTTTTTATGATGTGTCACATAAGTGCACAAATGTGTCAAATTATGTCATTGTTTTAGTAGTAGTGAATCTTACATTAAGGACCTAGCTTGGTGCGAGACAAATTACTGATCTTTATAGAAAGAAGAGAAAAGAAAAAAAAAAATGAGGTGGTATAAGTCTCAAGTTGTGCCAAATTAGGGGCATAAAATAAGTCGAGTCGGTTCATGAATTTGATGAGTCAACTTAGTTGAATTCAAACTTGAGCCCGTGACTTTTTTATTTTTTTTAATATTTTATATTTTAAAAATTTATAAATAATACATAATAATATAATATTGATAATAGATTTAAATAAAAAGGTTAATTTTTTTATGATTTAAATGTTCAAATAATATATTTAAAAATATTATTATATTATTATTAATAGATTTTGTTAAAGAATGACAAGAAATAATTTATTTAAAAAAAAAAAGAAGCTCGAGCTCAAACTCAATTTTAATGAGCCGATGAGTCAAACTTAAGATTTTTATCATTTTTATTCGAGCTTGAGTTCAAACTCGAGCTCTAAAAACAGTTTCGTCAAGCTCAAACTCGAGCTCAAGAAGTTTTTATCTAAATAATGAAATTTTATGTAATTTTTATTATTCTATCCTAGAATGAAAAAATGAGATCATTTTAGCTTAATTCGTGCACAGTGTGAATATATTTTTTTTTTAATCAACGAACAGTGATCCGTACATGGTATATACAAGTCACTGTTTATATATTATTTTTTAATCGATGTATGACTCACTGTTCATATTTTAATTTTTCAATACATCATTTTGTGTTTAATTACCTTAATTATTTAGTTAATTTTGTTAACTTTTTCCGTAATTTAGTTGTTTTATAGTAGTTAATTTAATAATATATTTTTTAGTTAATTTATAATTTGTAAAATTTTAACTTAATTTTAGTTTAATTTGATTAATTTTTTAGTTAGTTTATGTATGTATTAATATATTTATGTTTTAGTTAGTTTGTATACAAATGTATGCATGTATTGTTGTGTGCTGCGCAGGTGCACGCAGTCGTACGAGCAATATAAAGTGAATAGAGTGTCGAATCCCAAAGAGATTGTGATTTGGCCCGTGAAAGTGACTCGTGTTGTTTAGCTAAATGGATCAAATTGAGTAGTGGTTTTGATTCTCTAAATAAAACTTAATTTCTTAATAAAAACAACTTACGAATAACAATAATAACAAATAATCAAGGCGAGAAATGCAAGTGTAAGCCGGTTTCATTCATCTAATTCCCTATTCTAATCCAATCCCTAAGTTGAATAGTTTTGTGGTTGTGTGAAGCCTAGGAACAAATATATCCACAATCTCTCTCGAGCATTGCGGAATTAATTCATACAATCCCTCTAAGCCTAAGACTAACCAATTCTCTTTCAATTAATCCCAGCGTTAGAAATTATTTGTATAAATCCTAATCATTGTCTTAAGGCTCAATCGATGTTAAATTCATTCTCATGCAACTTTAACACCATTTGATCTCGTCTAACTAGAGCTACAATCGTGAATCATCTCTCAACCTCATCACGATTCTCAAATTCGCTAATTAGGAGTGATCAAACCCTAACCACGTATTAAATCATTAAACAAGAATTACACAACAAAAGACATACGAAAACAGATTCAAATTCACGGGATTTTCATAGAATACCGAAAAAGGTGAACTACACCATCCTTACACTTAAATAAAATTAGTTCATAATGAAACTTAAAACAAGAGCAACATCTGGAAAAGAATTCATGAAAGGAGAAGAATTAAACTTATTCGATGGAAATTTCAAGCGAAAACTTCCCTCGTTCGGTTGTTCTTCCCTCGCCTCTTGATTTCTTCCTCCTTCCCTTCTCCAAAGATCCAAAAAAGAAAAATCGAACCAAAGAAAAAAAAAATGATCCTCCCCAAAAGAATTTCAAGAGTTCCAATCTATCTAGATCTAAAAAAAATGTCTCCCCTTGATTTTTGCTTGAATTTGGACTCAAAAGTAGTAGAGAAACGCCTAGCATATCTTTCCAAATCAGCACCTCAGTCAAATGAGAAAGGTTGTTAATTGCTGTTGCAGACTTTGCGTATGTACGCAAAATATTTTGCACACATACGCAAATTTACAGATTTATTTTTCTTCAAACTCGCTGACCTTGGGTAAGTACTTAAAATTTCTTGCGTACAAACATATTTTTACAACCATTTTTCTTCTGAATTACTTACATTGGGTTGTTGCTCGAAATAGTTTGCGTAAATACGCAGTTTCTGATTCCACTTTTCATGCCCTTTATGGTATTTTTCCCTTCTTACCTACAAAACAATGATTTAGCTCAAACTTAAGCATAATAAGGCCCGAAATGAGAAAGATACGTGATAAGTCCTACAAAATAAACATAAAAATCAACTATAATTACGGACTTATCATGTATATATATATATAGAGAGAGAGAGAGAGAGAGCTAGTTAGTTGTATATATATATGTTTATATATAATTAAAACACACATTTTGTATTGTTAATTTAAATGATCAATTAATTTGGTAGCATTATTTCTTTAATTATTTAGATAGTTTAATTTAGACAAAATTTTATTCCTACATGTTGTATGAACAGTTGCTGGTACACGTTGTGCATGAGTTGCTATTAATGTATTAAAAAATAATATATGAACAGTGATTTATACATGGAGTGTACAAGTCACTATTTATCGATTAAAAAAATAATATATGCATAGTAACACGTACACAGTGTATAGGAATTGTGCTAAAATAATTACTTTTTTTATTTTAGGATAAAATGATAAAAATTACATAAAATTATATTATTTTGATAAAAACTTCCGAGCTCAAGCTCCCTGAGTGGAACAGCCCTATGCCAAATCCACCCAATTAGGTAATTCAAGATTTTTTTTCATGCCATATTTCCTCATATTGCAGTTATCAGTTATGATTTCAACAACAATAGCTACATTACCATCTACGGTCTACTGTTACATTTTTTTTTTACCCTTTTGTTTTCTGAAAAAAAAATGATTATTCACTTATTTTAACGTTAAAGCTAACTACAAGTCATATACACAATCAGCCTATATATTAATTTATGAAAAGAAAAAAGGTGAAAACCTTATCTATTGAGGCTTCCAATAGATTATTATGTCACCTTGCTGCAGGCAATAAAATCGTACAATCGTGGACATAGTTATTGTGTCACCTACTTTAAAAAGAAAAACGATGAAACACCTTATCCATTGAGGCTTCCAATAGATTATTATATCACCATGTTACAGAATAAAATCCTACAGTCTTGAACGTAGTTATTGTGTCACATACTTTAAATGGAACGTGTGGGCCTCATGCGCCGCCTACCTAATTTTATTTAAGGTAAGTTTATACAAAATTGTTTAGGGTTTTTGCCTAATAGATATATATTGCTCCTTATAGGTATGGGGACTGTAATAGTGGAATTCGAATTCTAGTAAGTTTACGTACGTAAGTCACCATGTATGCGTTATAAAAACAAAAAAAATGAGTTCATGCAAAATCTACCTACCACAGTCAGCAAGAAACTCATGTGTACGTTATTTATTTTATTTTATTGTATTTTGCTTTTGTTTTTTTGAATAAGTCTAGGTTATTTAGTCTACACTCACCATTGTAAATAGCTTGATATTTTGGATAAAAATACTTCATCATTTTTGTTAATAGTTAGATCATATTCAATTAATTTTATTTTTATTGAATAAGAATGTCTAATATTGTGTCGTACATCGCTGGAATTTTCTCAATTTCAGTCTTTTAATTGACTTTCATTAAATACTTAACGTCAAATATATGAGATTATAAAAAAAGATTTGAAATTATCAAGAGATGTTTCATTGAATTATGGGCAAATTACACGGACCGTTCCTGAAGTTAGGCTAATTTATGAAAAACTACATACTTTTTCAAAAATTATCAAAAATCCCCTGAGGTTATACTCATATTACAAATTTATTTCAATTTTCGAAAATATCCCTTCCCCTATTTTAGGTGATTTACACTAACCACCTCTGTGATTAGGCTATTTTATAAGAAATTCACTGTCGTTTCAAAAATTACCAAAAATCTCCTGAGGTTATATCAATATTATAATTAGCACCTACTTAGGTTGACTTATCAACAATATTAATTCTTTTTTTTTTCCTTTGTAATATTGTTATCATAAAATTTTCATATAATCAATTTGAAAAAAAAATGTGATTATTTATTTAAATAAATATTCTGAATTTAATGCATTAAAATATCTACCAACACAGCAAGGATGACATATTATCGCTAATACGGAGTAAATTTTAAAATAAATGAGTTAGAGTCCTCAAGCTAAATAAAGTTTTCAAGTGCATTATTTAATTTTAATTTTTTATTTCAATCAATGTTTATATTTCTCATTTCATATTATGGATATATACGACGCATATAATTATATTTTTCTCATATATAAATTTAGCACATATTATGTATATTTAGTATAAATTCATAACATTAAATTCGAAATATTTATTTGAATAAATATTCATATTTTTTTTCAAATCTATTACATGAAAGTTTTATGATAACAATATTACTGAGGAAAAAAAAGAATTAATATTATTGATAAGTCAATTTAAGTAGATGCTAGTTATAATATTGGTATAACCTCAAGAAATTTTTGATAATTTCTAAAACCACATGGAGTTTCTTGTAAATTAGTCTAACCTCAGGGGTGGTTAATGTAAATCGCCCAAAAAATGGAAGGGGTATTTTTGAAAATTGAAATAAGTTTGTAATGTGGGTATAACCTCAGAGAGTTTTTGATAATTTTTAAAAAAATAGGAGAATTTTTATAAATTAACCTAACCTCAAGGGTGATCAATGTAATTCTCCCTTGAATTATTTAGCTGAAGAATAAAATTGAGAATAGTCTTAAAAATCTATAGAATTTTAGATACTTTGTTCGTCCAGCTTTCTAGTAGAATATTGATTTTGTTGCCTATTTATCCTTATCATGTGACTTTTTTAAATAACAATCAACTAATTTCATTAATGAACTATTACAATCAATCAATTATATGAATGCTACAACTGAAAAATAAACTATCACAATTCACAATCTACTATTATCAAATAACAAAAAAATACAATCTATTATACAGTAAAAATAAATTAATATTAAAGTAAAAATAATATACAATTATAAATAATCGAATCCATAACTTTAAAATTATGGGAACTTCACTTTGCTATTTAGGCAAAACCGCATTGACATGATAAGATAATTGTTTATATAGGTATTAATGCATATCCCCAGCAGTCTGTTTGACCCAAGCCCCGGACTATAAATAATAGCATGCGTGGGGATCCATAAGTTGTTGCTTTTTTTTTTTTTTTTTTTAACTTTTGTCCATGGAGAACAGATAATATTTCATTATAAATACCACTATATATTCCGTTTACGATAACTAGTGATATAACAATATATATTCATGTCAAGACTCCTGTGGAGGGTGGGCCGAAAATAAATTAGTCGATCATGGCAGATTGCATGCATGCCACTCAAATGGTTCTACATCAACTTGTATTGTAGACATAAATAAAAATGTCATTGATATAATAAAATAAAATAAATCGATACTATTATTATATATATAAATAATTTATAATTCAATTGAACATTGGAAATATATACACACACACACAAAAATAAAATTATATGAGCCGTCCATTGTATTGGTTCCAAAAATTGAGGAGGATCACTACAAGAAAAAGTAATATTATTGACAAAATTTAAAAGTGACAATATAAAAGTTGTCATCAATGGTTATATTAAATGACAATACCTTCTATTTTGTCACAAATTAAGTTTTTATGATGATAATAATTTTTATATTGCCACAATATCACTCAACAGTGACAAGAATTCATATTTTAGTTGTCACCATTAACAATTAATGATATACATATAGTGACAATTTGGTAACAACAAAAATTGTTTTTAGAATTTTGTGATAAGATTCTATTGTTACTAAGTTATCACGATAAGTGTGTCACTAATTATTAATTTTGCACTATATTGACACATTTTCACACTATATTGTCACCATTAATATTGTGCAAACTATGTTTTGTGACAACATAAATTTTTGTGACAAGATTCCATTGTCAATAAATTCATATCATTTGTGTCATTAATTATCAATTTTATACTATTTTGTCACTTTTGTATACTATATTATCACCATTGATATTGTACAAACTATGTACTACGATAATATAATTTTGTTGTTTCTAAATATATATAATTCATGACAATTTTTTTATTATCACTTATTATGTTGTCACTAATGTACCCCCAAAATTTTTGAGGCTGGATTTTAACCTGAATTGAATTCAACCACTTCGAAATTAATCGTGTTATGAGTGAATTATACTTTTTATGTAAATTACAAAAAAAACACCCGTTTTACTAATGAAAATTTGGGACGGACATATTTTAATATAGATTTAAGGTATTTGTGATGGATTAATGATAGAATTCAATATAAACAGAACTAAAAAATAATCAGTGGTAAGACATTTCCTAACGGATTTGTTTTAAACAAAATTTGTCCCAAACACTAAATTTATAATAAATTAATTCATCATTTAAATGTATGCATTCTTGTAATGGTAATGGTACGTATATATTTAAAATAGAACAACACTTACGGTAAGATTTATTGAGCACAGCCAAACTTGGCTCGAGCAAGAAATTCTGAATTTTGCGTAGTAAAGTATCTAGTCTCATGAAAAATTCTTTCCCGGATCAAATTTGGTCAAATGAAACAAATCAAGTTGTAAGCATATTGTTTATATCATTTGATTGATTATTCCCTCTAAAATATCCATCAATCTTAATCTAATTTGGACTAATCTTAATCTTAATCTTAATCCACAGCGACTCATGCAATTATTTGAGCTAATAAAGTCCGAGTTCTGTTACTTCATTCGGAAGAGCATAGGCAAGTAACCACATATTAAATGTACACGTGGCGATATATTTTATTTCGATGAGCTTTACATATAACTAAGGTAAATTTTTGTTTGAATTAGATAAATACAACCGTGATCAATTAATTACATAATAAATATAATAATATTATTATATACCATGATAGATCTTTCTTCTTAAAATACATATTGATCACAATAAGTACAGTTCATTAAGATTCCATATATACACCCAACATTTATAGTTTAATTATATCATGAATCAAGCTTTCAGAAAATTCTTCTATGAATCGGTTGGAGGTTCCATGTATACATTCACCATTTATAATTCAATCATATTATGTATTAAAATATTTTTTATCAAATAAAATAAATATTGAGTAAATCATTATTTATGAGAATATGAATAAAGTCAAACACCCGACATATAAAAAAAAAATTGTAGTTTTTCCGATGTTTATTTTGGGCCATATATATCAGTCTATTCCGTCAGGCATAGGAATCTTCGTACTAAAAACGGCTTTATTAGATCAATCAATGACATGATAGGTGATTCTATCAACAACAAAAATGATATGATATGCGAGATCACACTTGTCCTTCAAATTCGATTCCTTTTTTCTTAAATTATTATACACCAATATTTTGGTTCAGCCAATCAAAATCCAAGCTCGTTAGCATGTCATGTGACCCCAATAGTGCTCGTAACGTCCATAAATAGGGGAAAGTTGCGAGCAAGCTCCACGCATCTATAATCTAACTATTTTCCTCTCACAACAAATTAATTAGGCCAAATATATCTCCTCGTCACTTGAGAGTGACTTAGGAAAAAACTCAATGACAATTGGGATAGACGTGTACTATAATGGCAAAATTACATGGTTTGTGTTGCTATCTTGTGTCATTGCAGCAATTGGAGGATTAATCTTTGGTTACGGCACTGCCGTAACAGGTACTTTCTGCTAAATATATAAACTCCAGATCGGATTTTTTGATATACAATTGTGCAATATTTTCTATTTTGTTTATCAATATACGTTACTTGTATTGATGAGCAGTTGACATAAAAAAATAGAAAAACTTATGAAATGAAAAAAAAAAGTTCTAAAGGATGTGGCGTATGTATATTGATGAGTGAACCTGAGAAAATGCTGCATATGAAATAACTATACTAAATATGCAATCTAGCTCATTTGTGTACGGTCGTTGTGCAGGCGGGGTGACCTCGATGGAGCCATTTTTGAAGAAATTTTTTCCGGGGGTTCACAGGAAGATGAACGAAGACAGAGAGCTAAGCAACTACTGCAGATTCGATAGCCAACTGCTGACAGCTTTTACATCATCACTTTTTATATCGGGCCTTTTTGCTACCTTCTTCGCTTCGCCCGTGACGAGAGCCTTGGGGCGCAGGGCATCCATTCTTATAGGCGGAGTCGCATTTATTGCTGGTTCTGTCCTTGGAGGTGCAGCTGAGAACATCCACATGCTCATATTTGGTCGTCTCCTTGTTGGAGTTGGGCTTGGTTTTAGCAATCAAGTAAGTTGGCAAACATGCACTTTTTTGTTATAATTATATGGTTTGGATCTTTTGTCATATCAAGGTTTTATGCATTTTTCTATTATACCAACCAACACCCATTATCGTGTGTCGGCGAGTATAATAAAAGATAGGAATATTTACACTCATCTTTTTTGAGTTTACATAAAATTATAAATAATCCTCTTTTATTTCAAAAATTACAAATACCTCCCTAAGGTAAGTATAAGTTTAATAAAATTCACTCTTCATGAAGAAGGGACATAATTGCGAGTTATATTTCTTGTGTTCTTGGTGGCATTTTGAGATGAAATTCGCATAATTTTTACAAGTTCAAAACGTAAAAACTATATGTGAAGTCAATTTGAAAAATAAAAAGTCGTGGGGGTGCCGAATTATAATATGATGATTGATAGTAATTATTGTGGTATAAAATGAAATTATTTCGCGATTCGCAATAGTTGATGGCATCATAAAATTGATTGAAGGGTTCTTGTCAACATAAAAAAATTTCTATCCTAATTCTATGTACGGTGTAACTCTTTGGCCACCTTAACAAAGATAAGCGCATCTTGGAAAATTTTAATTCAGACCCAATTACGTGGCCAGCTCACCCTGATCCATATAAAGAAGTTTCCAAGGGAAGAACTAGTCTCGTATTAAACCCCATTAATTAAATCACTTTTTTGAAAATACAAAACATATAGGTCATATAAATAAAAAAATTTACATTTGATTAATATATGTTTTAAATTAAAGTGACAAATTACACGATAACTATAATAACATTTGCTATACTATTGGCAGGTTTTAAGTTTTAACTAAATGAAGTATGAGCTAAAATTTTCCGTACCATCCCAGAGTGACACATTTCTTTCCCGGCCATAGAATTCTATTTTAGAATTGTTTCAATACTTTTTAGCCGTATTCTTAGATGTTTATTATATTGTATTTCTATTATATTTACATTCTCGTTTTATGTTAATTAATATTTAAATTCAAAGCTAAAAAACTAAAAATAAAGAAAAATAATAATAATTTAAAAAAAATAATTTTTTTTGATAAATGAAAGATAAATCATTTTAATTTGTTACTTAATGAAACCAAAAATTAATTGTATCATGAATATGTAATTTACGTATAAATTAGTAAATGAATGTAGGGGAAATTAGTAAATGAATATAGAGGTCGTTTGATTTTATTGTGGGAAAATATGACCCTTAAAGCAAAAATTAAGAGACTCTTTACAGTTTGTTTGGTAGGGAATAAAATAGGAGGAATGAGAGTGGAATAGTGAAAAGAAAAAAAAATGGCATAGGACCCACCAAATTTCTTTTCTCCCAAAATTGCATGACAAACAAAAGGAAAATATCACTAATTATTTTTCATTTTCTTTTCATCCATTTTCCTCTCATTCAAACAAATATATAAAAAAAAATTAAAATTCATCATTTTTCTTTCCTTTCGTGTTTTTTTTCTCTCATTTTCTTTTCTCTCTGTTTTTTTTTTCATTTGTCAAACACATTGTCAAAGAATTTCCTCAAAATAGCTATGCCAATTATCATGTTAAATAAGTATTTATTTTTCAATTATTTTTAGACTATAGTTAATGATAAATAACAATATAAAAATTAGATGTGACATTAGTAATCAAACAAAAATTTATATAAAAACACAGTTATAGTGAAATTTATTTTCACGAAAAATAAACAAAAACATACATATTGTATGCGAACCTTTTCAACCCAATAAGGTATCTTTTTCAAAAACAGTATTTTAAAAGCACGTCAAAAAGAATTAAAAAAAATTCAAGCACGTCCCCACTGTTGATACTATCTTAAATGATTTTTTAAAAAAAAACAAACAACGTAAAAAGGGGCGGCGTGTAGTGAAGTGGGGGTGGGCCAGCGAGTTAACAAATAAAATAGAGCTTTGGTACTTGATTAGCCATATAGAATTTTGCGCAAGAGGTTCTTAAGCTTGAAAAGGAAAAATTGATGACAAATATAAAATCCTAGGGCACACAAGTACTTGTAGGTAGCTTAAGAAAAAGAAAAAAAAAAAAACTTGTAGGTATACTCTGACTAAATTCATAGAAAATTCTCGAACGATCGATGCATTCGATGTTTGAAATTTAACCACAGTTTGTGTATGTTTTATAAATAAATGATATATAAGGTGTAATTAAATCTGGACCACTAGCCGCACCCGATCCATTGAAGAATTTTTCCTAAATTTATTGCATTCATGTTTTGATGAGTGACATATTCGACTATTCCATACATAATCGAATTGATTAATAAACTCAAGATGATTATGCATTTACAGAATATTGTCTCAATTCATCCTATTCCATTAGATCCAGGGTGTGATAGGGTTTTGAATGTAACACCTAACATGCATTCAATTTTTTTGCAGTCAGTCCCTCTGTATCTCTCTGAAATGGCACCCCCAAAATATAGAGGAGCTTTCAACTTCTTTTTCCAAGTATGTGTATCCATCGGCGGTCTATCATCGTTCCTTGTCAACTACGGCACACAAAAGATCAAAGCCGGCTGGGGCTGGCGATTTTCGCTTGCTATCGCGGCCGCCCCAGCCATAGTCCTAACAATATGCGCGCCATTCCTACCGGAGACACCCAATAGTCTCATCCAACAAGGCCGTGATCTAAACACGGCCAAGAAAATGCTGCAAAAAATCCGAGGGACCGACAACATCGAAGCAGAATTCCGCGATCTCATAACCGCGAACGAAGCCTCTAAAGAGGTCAAACACCCGTTTAGGAAAATTGTACAAAGGAAATATAGGCCTCAACTAGTGATGTCGATAGCGCTCCCGTTTTTCCAACAAGTTAACGGCATCAGCGTGATATGTTTCTATGCCCCAATACTGTTTCTGACAATCGGGTCGGGCCTGAGCGCATCGCTTATGTCTTCGGTGTTTCTTGGCGTGGTTGGGGCGGGGACGACTTTCTTGTCCATGTTTGTGGTTGATAAGTTGGGGAGGAGGGCTCTGTTCCTTGTAGGTGGAATTCAAATGTTGATTCCACAATTAATGATTGGTGGAATAATGGCGGCAAAGTTAGGTGATCATGGTAGTTTAAGCAAAGGGTATGGTGTTTTGGTTTTGATTCTCATCTGTATATACGTTGCGGGCTTTGCACTATCGTGGGGCCCGTTGGGTTGGTTGGTGACGAGCGAAATTTTGCCATTGGAAATAAGGTCGGCTGCGCAGAGCATAAATGTGGCCGTGGGATTTGTGTTTAGTTTTATTACCGCGCAAACTTTTCTAACCATGTTGTGCCACTTCAAGGCAGCGGTTTTCTTCTTTTTCGCGGGGTGGGTGGCGGTGATGACGGGTTTCGTGTACGCTCTTCTCCCGGAGACTAAGGATGTGCCGATCGAAAAGATGGGTAGAATTTGGAGGGAGCATAGTTTTTGGAAGAGATTTGTTGGTGATGGTCAAGAATACGAGGGAAATAAGATTGAAGACAATTGACTTTGGTTTTCATTGTTTTGGAATAGATTTTGTACTAATGTCAATAAGATTGAGGACCTTCACTGGCTTTGTTAGTGTCCCATGGGTAAGTGTTGTATTGGTATCATGTCATGTATTAGTATGTAAAAGTCCTTGATAAGTGATAACTGTCTTATTAGTATGACATTAATAGATTACATGTGTGCACTCTTAGTGCTTGAAGACGTAATCTTCTATTTTGCTTAAAGGAAAATAGTTTAGTGTAACAAATTTGAACCATAAATGGGTCGTTCTAATAACTTGAAACCTGCCAGTTAAGTTGCCACACATTTTGAGTGAAAATAAAAGAAAATTGAAGATATATGATTTTATTTTCACGTGTTTTGGAGAAATATTTCAACAGAATTTTTCAAATATGCAGGAAACTTAGAAGTGTATTTGTCTGCTTTTAAATTTTGCCTGATAATTTATGTAATACCAAATTCATATATTGCTATTTCTTATATTTATAGAATAAGTAATAAAAAATTAAATTAAATTAATAACAAAAAATGTGGTTTCATCATTTTTTTTTTTTTTTTGATGTAACAAATTGGATTTTCAGATGCTTTTAATAATTTAGAGTAAAGATTTTTTCCATTTTTTTGTTTTTTTTTTTTGAAAGAAGAGAAAAGATGTTTTCGAAATGAACGTTTAATTATGTTTGAAGAATATTTTAAACAAAAAATTCTGTTATTCAAAAAACACAAAAAAAAAATCACCAATTTTCCAAAAATGTAACAAGTAATATATATCTGGCCCACAATCACAAACACAATTCAGAGTTTCTACTAATTTGAGAATTATTTAAAAAAATAAAAGAAATAGTTTCAACTAATTCGAGCAATTAAATTGCTTAGGTTAAAAAGAAGTCTGTAAGTTTTATCTCACAAAGAGCTGTGAGATAAGCACTACCCTTTTCTTAAATTACTTTTTCTCATTTTTGGCTTAGGAGGTATTTGCAAACGCTCTAAAAAAGTGTTTTTTTTTTTTTTGTTTGCTCCTACTGAAAAAAAAAGTAATTGTTCATTATTTAATTTTGCACCTTATGCTGAAAAAAAAAATTAAAATAAGTTGGAAGCTGGAAGCGAGTATCAAGCTGCTTTTTTCAATTTTCATTTACTTTTTTTAAAACTCAATTACTATTTTTCACTTTTTCTTTTCAAATACTATCCACTTTTATTATTCCACTCTTTTCAAATTTTTCTACAACTTCTATTTCTCAAAGAGTTGAAATATTTGCAAACACCCCTTAATGGCGTGCTCTATTGTTAAGGGTTTCAATTTTAAAGTACGAATGGACATGGAAATGCATCCAATTTATTCTAACTAACAAGTCGGGCACACTCGATGCATGTGTAAATTAAAAATAAATTATAGTTTAATCATATGTTTAAAAACTTGAATAACATAAAATTAAAAATATATGAAATTTTTATTTGAATATATATGTTAAACTATTTTGATATGTTTATTAGATTTTCAAAAGGCAAAAAATAATTTAAAATTAATTAAATTTTATAATTGAAAAGATAAATAAAAAAATAAATCAAATAATAGATAGGTGAAGGAGAGAGGACAAAGGAAAAAAAAATAGAATAAAAAATAATAATAGTGTGTTAAAGAGAGAACAGAGAGAAAATGAGAAGAAATGGAAGAGAGAGAGAGAGAGAGAGAGAGAGATGTGAGAAAAGTCAAAAGAAAAGGAGGAGAGAGAAGAAAAAAAGTCTAGATCAAAAATACTAAAGATGATTATTAAAAATGTCTAGCGAATTATAATAGCATAGATAATTAAAATTATTTAGGAACGAAACCAAGATTCATCACAAATAAATGATAGTTTTAAGCAAAGTGAACGCCACCTTGTCCAAAGCAGTATAATTGTTTTTAAACTAAAATTCGTTGTCCTGTTGTCCATGAAAAAAATGTTTACTTCATTTTCTTTTAGTAATACAAAAATTCCGATGCAGTGATTTATTCTATAATTTATAAACCATCAATGCTCACAAAAAAAAAAAAAAGTCCGTCTGCACATACAATGATTCTCCTCCCTAACATCTCTTTTAGATGAGACAATCATTCAATAAGAACTTTGTTCATAATTCGTGTTTTATCATTTTTCTTTCACATGCAAGGTTTGATATATAAAGAAGTTCAGCTGCAGATATAATGATTCTCCTCCCTAACATCTCTTTTAGATGAGACGGCCATTCAACAAGAACTTTGTTCGTAATTCGTCTTTTCTCCTTTTCCTTTCACGTGCAAGGCTTGATATATAAAATAGTCTGCCTACACATATGGTGACTCGTCCTCCCTAACATCTTTTAGATGAGACAATCATTCAACAAAAACTTTGCTCATAATTCGTGTTTTTTCTTTTTTCTTCTCTTTGAATAGATGTATGCAGAGGTGGATCTTAGAGTGGACAAAGTGGAGCCTATGTTAAATTTTTTTCTAATTACCTACATAATTTAATTAATAACTTATTAACATATGATAAACCCAACATGGCAACAAGCCTCATTCATTTTAAAAGCTTACCCAAATGTCCATCACTGAGCTCATTTTTTATTTTTAATGATCCACTTATATATAAAACTTTTACAATTGAAAAGCCTAATTAATAACTAACAAATTGATTGTGGTTGTAATTTTGATCCATGAATTGCAATTGAAATTTTTGAACTTCTACAAACACAAAGATGCCCCCTTCTCGAATTCATTACTTTGGCCCCCAAAAATTTTTAATCAAGATCTGCCTATCTATGAAATTCATAGTGTTGGAAAGACGGATTCATTCACAAACAATTTAAACATCATCCATATTTATCTTGTGCTTAATATTGATATATTATGAATGAGATAATAATAAAATCTTACCTTAATTTGATAAAAGATTAAAAATTTTGTTCCAATTAAAAAAAAGGATAAAATTTTTTGATAGTATCCAATCAACATATTATTATTATTATTATTATTATTATTATTATTATTATGTCAAGAATCTTTATAAATTATATATTTAGACCAAAAAAATATTAACTTAGAAACTCATTTAAGTATATCTCCAGTACTTTTATACAAGGAGAAGAAAAGGAGATAGTGCGACATCACTTAGAGCCATCTTTACAGTGTTATGTCATTCTTCAAACTTTTCACTGGGCCGATGTGGGTCACTGGAATCACTATTCGTCACTGTTATTCTATGACTATACGTATATGTTCCACACATGCACTACTCTTTCGCCTTTTTCTTTGGATTTTTTTTTTTAAATGCCACCATTCTTTTTTTTTTTTTTTTGTCTTAATTACCTGATTTTGATCTACTGACTAATTAATCTGAATTTGGATACTGTAAAAACCCTATATAAAGTGATCCTTCCAATTTAATTATTTCATTCATAATATTAGAATTCAAATCCTTAGCGTTGTTTAAGAAATTTAACTTCTCACCCACTACGATCAATTAATAGTTGGTAAATGCCACCATTCTTGATTTAATTAGACGAAGGCAAATGTCCCCACTTTGTATCAAGATAGGGCCTAATTCTTTTTCCCATGAATTCTTTTGTGAAATATCTGCACTGAGATATAGTCGCTGAGCATTGGTCTAAAAATGTGGATTGCATCAAACTTGGACCCACTTCTTCGTAAAAGGGTTTTTTAACGATAGCGAGATTTTCATTTAGATTAGTACAAACTTTATTTTTAAATGAACGAAAAATTTAAAGTAAAACATAAACAATTTTAAACAGAGATAATTCCATAATCCTCCTCTATGATTTGATAAACTTGTTGAAAATATCCGGTGGCTTAAAAATAGGCTAAAAAGTCCTTGGATTCTAGGGGTGGTAATTTTTGACTCAACACAAATTCAATAAGAACATAGCGGGTTAGGGTTGCGAGTTTATGGATTGGGTTGAAAATGGGTTGAGCCCGAAAACGACTCGAAAAAAAGGGGTTGGATTGGGTTGATTCGTGGATTACCCAGACAACTCGATTCCTTTTATGGATTAACCGACAACCCAATCCAAATCATTTTTTTAATTTTTTTTTTATCCTTTCCCTCTTGTTTATACAAAAATATATTAAGTATAAATTATAAATCATAATATTTTGAAGGGTTATAATTCATCATTAATAATATAATATAGGAAAAATTTATGAAAAAGAGAATATGGAATTTTTTTTAATTATTGAACATACAAAAACTTTTAGATATTTAAAGATTAAAGATAAGATATTGTTAAATCTTTTAAATAAGTGAAAAGTCAATTTGAATGGAAAAAAATTATATTTAAGTTAGTTATCATCTTCTTCTTCCCTCCAAAAAAGTATATCTTGATTATCTTCTTTCTTTAATTATTTGTTTGAATTCATTGAGGTTTTATATTGATTTATTTTAATATTGAATGAATTTTTTTTATCAAACATTTTCATAATATATTCTTATAAATAAAATTTAAATAAACTAGTGTAAGAAATGAACTCAATAATTTCTAATAAAAATTCCAAACGTGTGTCTTGTACACAGCCAAGCTTCACTATAAGAATTAAGAATGCATATTTTTCAATGACGAACCAATTACAAATTTACTTTTCTATGCTGGATTTCATCTATAACAAATTTGAAATTTGTTAGTAAATGTCTTGTTACTAATTGTTTATTTAGTTCTATTTATATTGAATTCTGTTATTAATCATCACATGATATGATGATACTCTAAAATTGTGACAAAATGTCAAAATCTCTTTGTCACAAATTTAGCGATGTAATTTTATTTTCTATATTCTATGATTACTATTACTACTAAGAATTCATTCTTCAAATTTAGAGATTAAATTTTTGTTGCTTTCTTTTAAGTGCTTTGAATTTCTTTTATAAGTTTTGGAGATTGGATTTTGATATGGACATTAGAGAAAAAAAAAAATTCTTCTGAGACATATTAAGTAATCAAAATGGGTTGGGTTATGAGTAGTCAGGTTAATGGGTTGACCTAATTTAAAACAAGTCCACTCGGGTTGAGGTCTCATGGGTTTGACAGATCATGAGTTAGGTTAGGGTTGCAAAATTTTGTATTATACCCCTACCTCAACCCAACACGAACCCACCCAACCCACTCGAATTGTCACCCCTATTAGATTCTTTAAAACATTGCATATTTAATATTTTACCAAGATAACAGAGAATGAATTCCACACGCCTTTGGTGCAGGTGTGCTTGTGATTTGACCTTTTTTGACATTTAACAGGTGGTGAAATTGATGAAAGTACCCCTAAATACAAATATATTAACCAATATACCCCTTTTTCTTCATCTTTCTTCCACCACCACCACCCGCCCGAGCTGCCACTCGCCACCACCGAAGCAATCTCCGAAAATCATTGGTTTGTGGGCATTTCAAGTTAAATCAAATCCCTCAATTAATTTCGTCAAATATCCAACCGTTTGCATTTAATTATAAAAAATTTATAAGAAACCCTAAAACCGTCACCAAATACCACTATCCTTATTCTTCTAATTTCTCCACCACCGTGGCTCTTAATTCAAAATTGGACTCACCAATGCATTACCCAAACCAAACCAATCAAAATTGATCTAATTTTCACCAAATGTGTGTGTAGTTTTAGGTGTCCGTGTGTGTGTTGTGTGAATTTGTGTGTGCAGTGTGTGTTTTGTGTGAAGTGATGTGTGTATGTGTGTGTTGTGTGAAGTTGTGTGTGCAGTGTGTGTTTTGTGTGTAGTGATGTGTGTGTGTGTGTGTGTGCAGTCTTTTGTGTGTGTGTTTTACTATGTGTTATTGTGTGTACATTTTTTATAATATATATTATTTATAAATTAGTTTTCTACATATATTAAAATATACTCTATGTTTGATATATATAATATATATTTTATTATTTTTTTATATATTTCTTTATTTTTTTAATTATATTATATATATTTTATATTCACGAATCAATGTTGGTCATTAATTTTTTATAACAAAGATCCAATGACTCCTATTAAAGGGGTATAATAGGTATTTCGAGTAAAATTTTAATGCCGTCAATTTTGAATTAATGGTGGAGAAAGTGAGTAAATTTTGAAAAATACAAGAGCTTTTTAAACCTAGGGCCTTGGGGGGGGGGGGGGAAGGGGTTCAGCAAGTTCACCAAACCACATGAGTAGGTTATAAAATTATCCCTTTTAAATATTATAAATTGTTGAAGGTGATAATAATGTCAGAGTGATATCCCTAACGATATCAGTACCTTGCCTTGATAATAATACACGGGCTTCTCAACAAATAGATCAAGGGTTTGAATATTTTAAGTCCCATGAATTTGAGTATTTTTGTTGAATAATAGTTTATGTTTACAAGATTGATATGTAATAAATAATGTTTATCAAAAAGAGAAAAAATAAAAGACAATGCTATTTTTATGCTGATGGGGCATATTTCAAGACCTGTCATGTGGCACAACTGACAACCCTACCACATTCGTTGGGTACTCCACTTAATTTTAATTGTGATAGATTGAAACGAGCGCTCATGCCCTTATCAAGTGCGAGACTAAAGAGATCACTCGGGGTCACTACCCATCAACCGTGTCTGATCTCGTAGGGGACTATTTCAAGTAGAGGTAGCTGTCGAGTTGGATTTTTGGGTATCAAGTAGATCGGGTCGGGTATCTTTTGCTATCTGAGCCTGACCCGGAAAGACTACCTACTGGTTACAAAGAAAGGCAAAAAAAAAAAAAGACACTGTTTTGTCTTCAATTAAGTAGGTAGCAATTTGGTAGTCTTCAATACAGAACCTTATGCAAATTATGAAAAATATGATGCAAAATTGGTAAATTGGTGGACTGTGGATGGGGTGTGACCTGAACGCCACCACTAGAAGCTCGCCGCTCGTGACGTGATAGAGAGTTGAGAGCGTGAGAGAGAAGGGAGAGCAGTGAGCGAGAGGGAGAAACAAATTGATGTAGCCTGTGGCCTGTTTTCTATATTTGACTACTAATTTTGACTCTATTTTTTTTCATTTTAAAACTTTGAATACCTGATCGGATATTTCAGGTAGGAGAATCCTACCCGATACCCGACCCAAATTTGTTAAAACTAATTGGGTGTGTCTTGATCGAGTTAAACCCAATCAAGTCGAGTTGGGTCGGGTAACTGTGACTTGACTTGAAACGCCCACCCCTAATTTCAAGGAAGGCTAGAGTTAGAATTTTTGATTTGGGGGTAATGTCAAATTTTAGAGGAATTTCTATGATCTAGAGGGAAAAATTCAAAATTTTCAAAAAATTTGTAGGCTCTTGAGACTATATCAAGTCGCTAAGAAGAGACCTCCGAGCACTGAATCAAGGGGGTCCCTTTTCGAGGCTTCGGGTTAGAAATTCCCTAGACCAAACACACGACTTATTTGATGTATCAAACATTTAATGCAAGTCATACAAAATCCATGTGAGCATTTAATGCATTCCCAGATCGATTTGTCATCAGCTACCTTAGTATCTCATCACCATTAATGCAACCACTCTAGATGTCCTGTCGGATCATTAGGACAACCTGTCGACCCACGTGAAATCATGATGTGTTAGAGGAATTTATAGATTATTTAAGTCAATAACTCCACACATAGCATCCCTAAGATTAATACTCTCCACTATAAATACTCTTCATTTATTAAGGTAAGTAAGCCCTCTTAAATACCTTGAACCTTAGATCTTATTTCTAGTCGATACACCCCTCTCTGATATTTGAGTTAAGAATTGGGAGATTTTAACAAAAACATCCCTTGATTAGTTCACATTCACTCACCTTTTTGTGTGGAAAAATTCCAAGTCTCCTGTCGAAATATTCACTTGAATAGTCTAATCCCTCAAGATTTAAGTTAAGCATTTAAGGGTCTCAACCGAGATCTTCATCGACTAGCTCACATTTACGTACCTTCTTGGGCAAGAAAATCCCACGTGTACCCTTGAAATATCTCGAGTGATCTAGCCCCTTGATTCAACTAGCTCATAGAAATGATCCACATGACATATTTCTTATTTTCACCAAAAAAAATAAAAAGGCCCTAATTAATGCCATATCAAATTTCATGAAATTTCATTTTTGCCCCCAGTATATTAGCTGTCGATCGCAATTCACAAAAATTTCCTAGATTAGAGTACATAATAAAAGGAGTTTTACATGGTGACCATTTAATCTTTCTCCAGAGTCTCCAATGGCCCTCCTACCAAATAACTTGGTAGGTCAAAACTTCACGAGTCATAGTCTACTCGTTTTTTTTTTTTTTCAATCGTTTGCCTTTCCTAATAACATTTAACTTGAACTAATTACATTTAAGGAATAAATAATTATATTTTTATTAAAAATTAAAATTCATATTTAAGTTATATACAAGTATCAATTGAATATATCATTAATTTAGAGGTGGCAATTCGGGTGGGTCAAGTGGGTTCGGGTTGGGTTGAGGTAGAAGTATAACACAAAATCTCGCAACTCTAACCCAACCCATGACCTGCCAAACCTATGAGACCTCAACCCTAAATCAACTTGATTGGGTTTGTGTCAACCCAGATTGACATGTTTTAAATAAAAATTCCAACTTTTATAATGAAAAAATTAAAGCATTTGTAATTTATTAGATAAAAGTTGATTTTTTCCTTAATTTTTCATTTGGCTAACTATACTATATATGCATTTATTGTATATGCACTATAAAAATGCACTCCTTCACCAAGTCTACCGAAAATTTTGCGACAAAGAGATTTTTATATTTTGTCACAGTTTTAGAGTATCATCACATCATGTGATGATTAATGACAAAATTCAATATAAATAGAACTAAATACAAATTTAGTAACAAGACATTCACTAACAAATTTGTTATAAATGAAATCTAGCATAGAAAACTAAATTTGTAATTGGTTTGTTACTAAAAGGTATACATTCTTCTACTCATGGTCGGCTACGTATAAAATACATATTTGAAAATTACATTAGAAATTAATGAGTTCATTTTCTACTCTAGTTTATTTGAATTTTATTTATGATATACTGTAAAAATGTTATATAAAAAGGTTTCATTCAATATTAAAATAAATCAATATAAAACTTTAATAAATGCAAATAAACAATTAAAGGAAGACGATATACTTTTTTGGAGGGAAGAAGAAGATGACAAGTGATAACTAAAATAATTATAGTTTTTCATTTAAATTGATTTTTTACTTATTTAAAAGATTTAACGATCTCTTATCTTTAAATATCTAAAAGTTTTTGTGTGTTTAATAATTAAAAAAAATTCCTTATTCTCTTTTTCATAATGTTTCCTATATTATATTATGAATGATTAATTATAATCATCAAAATGTTATGATTTATAATTTATACATAATATATTTTTGTCCAAATGAAAGGGGAAAGGAGAAAAAAAGATTAAAAAATTGATTTGGGTTGAGTTGGGTCGTGTTGGGTCGGATTATCGGCTAACCCATAAAAGAATTCGGATCGTATGGGTAACCCACGAGTCAACCTAACCTATATTTTTCAAGTCGCTTTCGAGTTTGATCCATTGTCAACCCAATCTATGAACTCTCAACCTAACCCACTATTTTCGTATTGGGTTCGTATTAGGTTGTCGTGTTGGGTCAAAAATTACCACCTCTAATTAATTTTGTGTCATATTATTTTCCAAAAAAAGTAAAAATCTGATTAACTTATAAAAATTATTAATCAAAATTAAATAAATTGTTGACATATGTAAAATAATTTTCATAACTTAATGAATTGTATTACAAACACGATATATATGTATTAAAATAGTGAAAAGATACATAGGCAATTAGGCATGAGGCATCTACACCAAGGTTGAGCTTGGCCATTGGGCATGGATATGTGGGCTTGTATAGGCCCAAGATTTGCACTTTTTTTGTATAAAAACAAAGTACAATTTGATGATGGCCCATTTTTATTTTTGGGGGGGTCGTTTTTCCAGTTTCTTTTCTTGTTGTCAGATTATTCAACGCTGCACGAAAGGATTGTCCAATGCTCCGCGAAAGGATGGACAAATACAATAAAATAAATTAAGAACTTTAAAATTGCCTTTTGATTTATTTTCTTCCAATCATAACCCCATTAGCCCTCGGGACTCTTCAGCAATCAGGTTCGATTATATTAAAACTAATTATGGAATGAGTATATTATATTTATTATGTGATTAATAAATCTTTAGGAGAAAGTGAACAATCAAACAGCAAATGTAATTATACTTGATTTGTGATTTATTGTGTACAATCAAATTTAATCCGAATAAGAATTTTCACTCTTATGCATTCAAGAATTTACCAAATACTTCTGCTAAATTATTTTTTTTGATTTTTTAAAAAAACTAAATTTCTTTTTCACTTTTAATGTACTCCATATTGGGAGTTTATTTCTTTTCTGTGTAGGCTAATTACACCTACACCTCCCCTCAAAAAACAAACAAACAAACAAAAAATTACACCTGCACCTCCCATCATTTGATGTAAAAGTAATTGAATCTTCCAAAGTGTGCATAACTACAAAAACTACTTATACCTTTAATTTTTGTTTTACAGTTGGGCCTCCTTAAGAATTGTTGGGCTAATTTCTACAATTATATAAAGTGCAAGATGTTTAAATGAATTTATATTAAACTTCAGGAAATGTAGGTGTGAGTGTAATTACCTTCCCCCCCCCCCCCCCTCAGAAAGCCACGCCGATATGAGTTCACCAATTAAAGAAACATAATTGATATGAAATATTTCTCACACCAAAATTTGTTGGGACTAAACTCAATTTGATCGTCATAAATCCACTAATATATTAGTAAATTAAGTTCCAATATTCATTAAGAATAGGCACCAACGTCATAGGCCAATCACCATCAACTTATGATACCTCCAAAAAATTGATAAGTTTTACATGGAGTTCAAATTTGAATATTTAAAATAATAGTATAGAACTTAATAACTTTCTTCTTTTCTTTTTTTTTTTTTGTTAACAACATACCCACACACACACACACGATTACAAAGAATGTCAAAAGTACTTCTATTCTATGTGACAGTGTTATACTTAAATGCTAATAAAGAAATGTGGGGCTGGAAGTGGAACTCGTGGTAGGGCACTTCGAATTATTAGGTTTAGGTTCAGTTTGGATTTTCTATTATAAAACGGTATTATATTTTTTTTATTTATCAATACATATCGCGTATATTGATAAGCGGTCCCATATTATAAGTTTTTATCTTTTTTATCTCAATCATTACATGGCGTATATTGATGAATGATGAAAAATATATATCACCATTTTATAACAGATGATGCGAACCAATTTAAGTTGTACCATTATAGCAGTGAAGCCCAACTTTTCAGCTTTCTTTTTGCTTCCACAGAAAATTTTGGTTTGAATATCATATTAGCATCAAACAATTTATATTGTGTTACGTAGTTAATTCACTTACAAAAAATCAAAAATTAATATATAAAATATAACAAAATTTTAATTATTTGGTTCATACATGCACTCAAACGCACGACTCGTATAAAAGTTTTCCCTATGAATGGATGAGTGGAACCGGGGTGGTTGGAGCACTGGTTTTCCACAAGCCACATATTTCTATGAATATTTTAAAATAACCAATCGATAATGATATTAATTATCAAAATCGATAATGACATTATTGAGTATCCCCCACATTCTATTCAATGATATACAAACAAAAATCTAATTAGCAGAAAAAATAAAAAAAAAATACAAATGGGGGAGGTGAAAAAATCTGCGTTTGTTTCTTGCGGGGTTTCAAAGAGAAATAGAAGGGCAGAACAAAAGCTGCAGCAACCTTAGTGCCCTGTTTGTTTATTCTGTTACCCACTCAGAACATCCATGGCGGTTGTTGTGGCCATTAGCACAAACGAAGGAGCTAACTACAATAGCAAAATTACATGGTTAGTGGTGTTATCTTGTATCATTGCAGCTACTGGAGGTCTACTCTTTGGCTATGATAATGGAGTTACTGGTATTTTCCTTTCTTTTTTTTTTTTGGCACTTTTTCTTGTTTATTCAAAATATAAATTTTCAGTTAAAAAATAAATAAAATTTGGTTAATTCAGGTGGGGTGACATCAATGGAGTCATTCTTGAAGAAATTTTTTCCAGGGGTTTACAGACAGATGCAAGAAGAAACAGAGATAAGTAACTATTGCAAATTTGATAGCCAATTGCTCACTCTTTTCTCATCCTCACTCTATACAACTGGCCTTGTTGCTTCCTTCTTGGCTTCGCCGGTGACTCGGGACTACGGCCGCAAGCGCTCAATTATCATCGGCGGAGTTGCTTATGTGGCCGGTGCTTCCCTCAGCGGCGCCGCCGAGAACATATATATGCTGATATTGGGCCGTCTCCTATTAGGAGTAGGGGTTGGTTTTGCAAACCAGGTTTGGCACCTTTTTGCTGTAAGATTTCATATTATGATTAATGCTGTGCATTTTGTACGAACTTGGCTTTTAAATTTTGGTGATTGAAAGGGGGTATTTGTTATTTTGAAACTCATAAGTAGAGTTCTGTGATTACACATAATTACTGGGGAGTTCAATGTAATGATCCCCTAAAAGTGAGTGAGATTGAGTAGCACGTATACATGGCCTTTGTATAAATCTACTTCAGAAATTATCCGAGTTGATCGCCACAATTTGGATATTCTGTTATACAATCGTGCAATATCTTCTACTACACTTATCAACACATGCCATATGTGTTGATAAGCGATTAAGACAAGGAAAAAGATATGTCAACTACCCACCAAATGTATCATATATTAATGTGTATAGTAGAAAATATACGATTTTGCAGGAAAAAATAAAATCTAAGTTGCTTCTTGTCATAACGCGTGCCTAATTAAATGTTAAAACTTTGAACCATTTGCAGTCAGTCCCCTTGTACCTCTCAGAAATGGCACCCCCAAAATACAGGGGAGCTTTCAACTATGGTTTCCAATTATGCATCACCACGGGAAGTACAATAGCCTACCTCATCAACTACGCCACACAAAAGATCAAAGGCGATTGGGGCTGGCGAATTTCCCTATCATTGGCAGTGGCTCCTGCTTCCATTCTAATCATTGGTGCGCTATTCCTCCCGGAAACGCCCAACAGTCTTATTCAACAAGGCCGTGATCAAGAAGCCAAGAGGATACTACAAAAGATACGAGGCACTGATGATGTCCAAGAAGAGCTGGACGAACTAATAACAGCTTGTCACAATTCGAGGACCATGAAACACCCTTTCAAGAAAATCTTACTAAGGAAATATCGTCCTTATCTGGTGATGTCCATTGCCATCCCGTTCTTCCAACAAGTGACGGGGATAGCTGTCATAACATTCTACGCGCCAATATTGTTTCGAACAATTGGTTCTGATGAGAGCGCGTCGCTCTTGTCCTCGTTGATCTCTGCAGCTGTTGGCACGATCATGACAGTATTCTCATCCTTGATAGTTGATAAAGTAGGGAGAAGGGTTATATTCCATATTGGTGGAGTTCAAATGTTTGTTACTCAAGTATTGGTTGGAGGAGTAATGGCAGCTGAATTAGGGGATCACGGTGGAATGAGCAAAGGGTACAGCACTTTTGTTATCATCTTGATTTACATATACACTGCTGGTTTTGGTTTTTCATGGGGGCCGTTGGGATGGTTGGTTACGAGCGAAATTTTTCCGTTGGAAATAAGGTCGGCTGCGCAGAGTATAACTGTGGCCATAAGTTTCTTCTTTAGTTTCTTGATAGGTCAGATATTTTTAGCTCTGCTCTGCCATTTGAAGGCCGGATTGTTCTTCTTTTTCGGGACGTGGGTGGCGATCATGACGGGTTTCGTCTACTTGTTATTGCCGGAGACCAAGAATGTGCCCATTGAAAGGATGGATAAAATCTGGAGAGAGCATGGTTTTTGGAAGAGATATTCTGTTGATGATGAGGACTGTATGGGAAAAAAGACTGATGATCAGGAGCCTCTTCTTCAGTACTCTGAATAGATCTCATGCCCTCAGTCTAGTGTCAATAAAAGGGTTCAATTGAAAAATGAACAATTAATGATCAACAGCTGATCGCAAATACTTTTACCTTTAGAGAAGTTGATGTTGTAGTAAAAAAATAAAAGCAACTGAGTAGCAAATGTAAATATTGTCTGAAAAAACAAAAAAAAAGTGGGAAAAGAAACGGTGCAGTGTTTGGAAAAAAAAAACAGGTTGAGCAGTATTAACAATCAACTTGCAAATAATTATAAAATATCAAGATACAAACAAAGTTCTGACATAGTTGCTTCTAGGTTGTTTCTATTTGGGAAAAAGTAGAAACTGGCTTACCAAATACTATTATGCTACTTAAAAATAGTCATTTTTTCAGTATTTCCAAACACCCACTGCGTGCAATACCTGGAAAGAAACACCCAAGTCTGGGCGATAAATTCTTTTTTTTTTTCTCCATTTTGTAAGTGTGAAGAGGATACATGCATTAATGTACTTATAAAACGTGTGTTTTATAAATGAAATCAAGGTAAGATCTTAGTAGGTCATTGGGCTCATAGCCGAGTGGTGGAGGTTCGAAAGTGGTATCACGGATGTCCTGAGTTCGAACCCTCTTGTCCTCTATCCCTTCCCCTTTGAGTGAGTGTGTGCGTGTGTATGGGGTGTTTTTCAGTTGACATCTATAGGGTGTCCTAAGATGATTGTATAAAAATAAAAATAAAATAAAAAAGTAAGATCGTAGTAATACTATAAAAATAATGTCAGCACAAATAATTCAAATTTACTCGAGTTAGATTTATGGTTAAGTTGATATAAGATAATATCTATAATTGGATTAAACTTTCAATTACTTGTCGTCAAGGACAGAGTTAAAAAATTTCACTTGGGGGTAGAGGGGGCTGTTGGAAAAGCATGGTGAGTCAAAATTTAACAGTTCACAGTAACAAATGAATAGAAGGGGAGTCACGATAATACATAATACATTTTTCATTTTATGGTTCCAAATAATACTATGATAGTATGTAGGTATTTATAAATTCCATTCAGCATGAATCTAGTCTAATACATAAACCATCACTTAATATGGTACTTACTAATTTTCTAATATATGTAATTCACAAGTCATACAGGTACCAAATAATTCTTCGATTTCCTTTTACTTGAAAATAACAAATTAATATTTTTAACATGGACAATGCAAAATTTTTATACAATATTAAATTTAAATTTATAATTAGGGGCGATATCAACCTTTTATGAAATATTAAAGTATAAAAAAAAATAAAATATATTTTAATTACGTGTTTGAATTTTGATAATATAGAATTATAAATGATTAATAAATTTATTCATGAACATTTATTAATTATTTTTTAATGTATCGTATTAAATTGTTGTTGAAAATAGTTCAAAATAAAATATATTATATGATAAAAAAAATAAAAAAGAGAAAGTTAAAAAAAAAAGACAGTGGAGAGAGAGAAAATAAAAAGAAAAACACTTACAAAACGGTGAGATATGAGAGCGACGGAGAAGAGACACAGTATAAAGAAAAAGTAAGAAGATTAATAAGTGGGGAGATGAAATACAAGAGATACACCAAAATCCATTAGGCAATTATTAGACTTTGTAGCTGATTTTTTTTTAAATTTTTTTGAGTACATGTCATTGAACTGCCTAATAATAGGGCAGTCAATGGAGCGGACTTTAATCCGAATTTAATTCGAATTTTAGTATATTTGATCGATTAAAATATTCAATTGGTCAAATTTGATTATGAATATTCATAATCTGAAATAAATGAATAGGTTATGGAATTAAAGAGTTTGATCCATTAAAAATCCGAATTCGAACTTTAATAATATTTTTATTATATTAGCAATCTTACATATATAATATTAGTGAAAAAATTTAAATAGAATGCAATATCCAATTCATTATAATTTATAATATGCTTTGTTATATTTCTCAAAGTAAGTTTTTTTCAAAAAAATAATGTATAGTTTTTATACATATCATAAAATAATTTTTTACTTATTTAAATTTTATGTTTTACATAAAAATATTTTTTTTATTGTTTATTTGATATTAAAGTTTCAATTTTTGTAACAATTAATCGGATCAAATTTTTCTATCGGGTTTCGAATTTTTTTTTTATGAATTCGGATTCATTTGAAAGGAAAGTAAATCCTATAAGATTCAAGTCGGATTCGAATACTAAAGAGGCTTATTGGATTCGGATTTGAATTTTCTAGATTTGGTCCAAATCTGATCCGTTGACAACCCTACTCAATAACTCCTTACTCTTACTCTAGAAATCATATTGTTACATCATAACTCAAACTATATTATTTACAAATCAAATTATTTTATTATTAATGATCGAACAAACTACTCTATATACATTAGGAAGAATTACTAAACCCCCCTTTAAATTATTTTTCGCATCTAACAAAGCCCATGAATAAATCTTTCAATCCTATAAACCCGTTTCATCGATTTTTCATTCTAAAGAACCTAATCATTTACTTTTAACCTTTTTAGGACAAAATTACCCTTAAATTTCCCACATTTATTTCCTTGAATATTTGCATATAAATTAATTTCACTTACCTTTGCTAATCCACGTGTAGAAAAATCTATTTATTAAAATTAATTTTTGAAGATTTTAGTGTTGTTGTTTATTATGTTGTTTTGCAAAAAATAATTTCTAACAAATAATTTTCTCAATTATAATTTATATATCTTTAAATTTAAGAATTTTTTCATAATTTATATTATTATAATTAAAAAACTCTACAAAGTTACTTTATTAAAATCATTATTGGTACAAATCATTTTAAAGAATTCTAAACAAACTTATTAGAAAAATGATTCATTAAGTATTTTTAGTATAAAAGGTTAAGGGTAATTTAGACAAA
This sequence comes from Petrea volubilis, assembly GCA_026212405.1. Classification (NCBI taxonomy): domain Eukaryota; kingdom Viridiplantae; phylum Streptophyta; class Magnoliopsida; order Lamiales; family Verbenaceae; genus Petrea; species Petrea volubilis. The sequence continues at coordinate 18,541,805 of CM047883.1, read as the reverse complement.
AAAAAATTAACTGTTGGGCTTCTTGGAAAGAAAATAAGTGGAATGGGTTTATAGGATTGAAATTAATTTGATGTTTTTTTTAAATATAAAAATTTATTTTATGGATTTTTAGTATTTTTTTTCCCTATGTATTATAACGTGCCATTTTGAATGTATTTATTAAGTATATGATAATAAAAATAAAATATATTCAAATAAGATCAAATTATATAAATAAAAAAGAGCAATTGAAAGAACATATATATATATATATATGTATATTGATCTTAACCACCTAATTCCGATTAATTAGTTGAATAATTTAGATTTGATATTGCAGAGATCTTTGATAAGGATAATCCTCACAACTCAATTATTTCATTCATAACTCTATAATTCGAATTTTGAACATTACTTAAGTATTCTAATACTTCATTCTATTAGATCAACTGATAATTAATAAAGAATATATATATATATATGATGCGGTCCGGATTTGGTTGGTCCACGTGTCTGAATACTGCGCACTCCGAAATAATATTTGCTGGTGGCCCACCTGCTAAAGAGGGAGGAACGCACGTGAGACTAGCCGGTTTTGCCCCGGCGTAGGCTCTCCGACGCTCAAGTTAGTGGTAGGTTCAAGAAGAAGAAGATGAACAGTAATGATATCAGCTTGGTTTGTAAGGCAAAATGAGTGTCTTACCCTTGAGTGGAGAGCCGTATGGAGCTTTTATATGAGAGTGAGGAGCCTCATGTGACAGGGTTTGTGGGATCCGGTCACTGTAAGCCCTGTAGCTATTATAATAAGTGCCTTTTGTCCCCCTTTTTTCAATCTTTTGACGGCTGCTCTCACTCTTCTTTAATGAGGGGTCATATCCGGCATTAAATGGATATCTTGGGCATTTATGACCAAGGATTGTATTTATGACTTGGTATTTAATGCGCCCACGTCTGATGGGATGGGCCCATGTGCCAACGTGATGCAGTAGGTGGCAGTGGGCTGCGCCTGCCAATATCCTCCAGCTATACCTGTCCCGTCAAAGTTCCCATCTTTGCACCGGCTAAGTATGGGGTTTGGCCCTCGATGGGAGCGCCATCGAGGACAATCTCTCTATTCGAGGGCACCCTTGTTAGCCTGTTGTCTTGTGGGTCTTCTTAAGGGAACGAGGCTGGCTTGTGTGCCCTTTCGAGGGCCTTGATGACTTAGAGGGCGGCAATTCTATACTTAGCGGATTTGTGATTTTTGGGAGATTACAATGACGTCGTATGGTGAAATGGCACTTGACTCATCAATATATATATATATATATATATATATATATGAGACTAATATTGTAAGATTCAAAGAATTTTGCACATGCTATCCAATTGAATATAATTTAATTAATATTTTTAATTATTAAATTTAAATATAATAATATCAAAAAATATTAAAAAAATTATATCATAATATTCAATATAATAATTAAAAATTTAAATAAATACTACCCAATTGAACAGCGTCTATCGAGTTCAAAGTTCAAACAAATCTGTCCGAGCATTAATTTTGAAAGAGATTTTTTGGAGATGAAGGAGAGGATAAGGAAAACAATTTTCTTCATTGTTACGAGTGGCTTTCACGTCAATGTCAATTGTCAAGTGTCGAAAAGGTTTCTAGAGAAATTCCTTATTTTGTCCGATTTGTTCAGCTGGAGTGGTTTTTTTTTGGATTTTATTTTAATGGAGTGTGTTCCTATATATAGGAGGGATTAGGATCTGTAGATGGAGGGTAAGGTTACGTCTGCACATTAATACGTTGAAATTATGTCATATATACTTTTTATTAAAATATATCGCAATCTTAATTGTTAGTGTATGGACGTAGCACAACACTCAGTACATATAAAAAAGTTTTCATTGCATACTTAATTAGCAATCTAAACGAATCGAATCTCCTCGAATCTTCTCGTGAGTTTAACGAGTCGATTCGATAACGATTTTGAACCAAGCTCGAGCCGATCCTATATAAATTTCGAGTCAAATTTGAATTAAATAATTTTTGTTCATAGGTTCGCGAACTTTTATTCTTTAATATTTATTTTCATTTTTACTTATATATAATTATAAACAATTTATTCATTTTCAAACTCTAGCCAATAGCTCGAACAAAATAAAATAATTAAATATATTTGAATTCAAGCTCGAGCTCAACTTCAAGCACATAATTTATTTATAAATTCGAGCCAAATCGAGTTCAAACATGACTCGAGTCCAAGCTCAAGCCTGTTTTTTTCCTAATTCATCGGACTCGAGCTCGAGCTCGATTTGTTTGATTCGAACTCAAACCTGAAAAAAAAAGGCCAAACCTTGACTCGACTTGATTTGTTTGCATCCCTATACCTAATTAATAATGCGCTATAATTATGACAATTGAAAGATTCACAACATGGATCATGCATGTTATACGTGCAATGAAGGTGGGAGATAATATTTGTCATTGGTTTAAATTAAAGGTGGCAAATAGGTATGTTGAATTGGATTATATTAGGTCGAGTTGAAAATGAATTAGATTCTAAATGAGTTCTAGACATTGAATTGTAAATGGATTGGATTAGTAATAGGTTTGCAGCAAGTTGATAATGGGTTGATGTGGTTTCTTTATGGGTTCAACACAAAATAAAATATGTTTTCTTTAATATAATTTTGTATATTTTTCAACTATTTACTTGTTATTTAACACATTCTTTTAACTTGAAAAAATTATTTCATTACTAATTTTTCAAATTTGTGAAAATATTATCAAGTTATAATATTTTTTTGGTTGGAACTATTTACAAACTGCTTGGACCCATTCAAAAACCGCTTGGACCCATTCAAAAACCGCTTGAACCCATATAGGATCCAACAAATTGTGAAGTCCATTAAAGTTCAACCCACTTCAGCCTATTTATAAAATTTGAAGACCTAACTCAACTCACAATTGGTTGAAATAGATTGAAATTATGATTCTCAACTCATTTTACTATCTCTAATTTAAGCTTTCTGCTATATGCCATCCATCTATGCGTAATACATAATTTGGACATTGTAACAAATCCCTCGATGGCAACCTTGATTAAAACCTTAACAATCAAATATAAATGGTGTTTCTTAAACAACCCACACAATATATATATATATATATATATATATATATATATATATATATATATATACTAATTGCTCAGTTTCATTCTATGTCCTTGTCGGTGTAGTCCAACTAAAACAATAAATGCGTTTTTTATAGGTAAACTAAAATGAAAGATAATACACCTTATTCACGCAATCAAGTGGTGTTTTATATAGCGTGAGGATGTAGCCAACCCGCGACGACCAAACAAAGTCATAAATTTCCTTTGTATTTGGTATTTTTAAAGCTATTACCCAAATGGCCTAACTACCGCATTCTTCAAAATTGGTCGGTTTCTTACATTATCATTTTTGACTATATAGACATATAATACCTTGAAAGTTATGGATATTTTTCTTTAATGACACACGGTCTAAAGGAAAATTTCTTAACAACCCTCGGCATATTAACTTTCCCGGATAATCGGGAGTTTGGAAATAAACTACATAATAATAACAATAATAATAATAATAAATAAATAAATAAAAACTAAAGAAAAGACTACCCAGAAAAGAAAAAAAAAGACTAAACAACGAATACCCCAAAAAAAGACTAAACTAATAAAAAAAAACTCACGTTGAGTCATTTTCATTGGCGTTTTATGAATTTATTTAAAAAGCCTAAGTGCGGTTAAGCTAAAATGACAATTTTGTCCATAAGTTTGTTCCAATTACAGGGGCTGCCATCAATCCGTATTTCAAGTTTTATTTTGTTTTATTTTATTTTATTTGTGATAGAAGCGAATTTCCGATATTTTAATCCCCTCATTCACTTTCAATTTTTAAGACACTGAATTGTCGATGAAAATTTTATTTTATACCTTTTTAATTTTCAAAATTTTAAAATAATCCACCTTTATAAAAATTTTCTAAAATGACCTAGATTATCATTTCAAATCTCAATTTTACTGTTCATGTGGGCCGACGTATTTTCTTAAAAATTCAAATTTTAATCTTTATTTCACTAAAACCTCTCTTAAAGTATTTTTGATCATTTTAATCCATTCTAACTATAAAATTTACCTAAAACCATGGTTAAAACATTAAATCTCCCAACCATCTTTGATATGTTGTCTAAATTAAGTCGTAAAGTTTAAAAATTACATAATAATTTTCTTAAATCCAGAAAGTTAAATCAAGTAAAACCCAGTGAAAAATGGCATCAGAGTCATAAAGATCAATAAAAATTTATAAAAACTTATAGAGCCATAAAAATTCATGGAATATTTAGAACTAATAAAAATTTCAATTATAAATCTTTTAATAACTCTTTATGAGATTAAATGCTTGATGGTTGTACTTGTAGAAGTTCATTGTAAAACCTTTGAACTTTCCTTCAAAGTTGAGGAACTCAAGGCTAGCTTTGATACTCATATCAAAGCTTACCAAAAAGCTAAGCGTAAGGATCTCGAATGCAATCGTCAAGTCGAGAATGCCCCTGTTAACTTGATGAGGTGACCATATCCCTTCATGTCTTTTTTGCTTGATTTTGGGTAGACTTTCTGGGTGAGGGCATTCCATGTGCTAGCGAACTCGGTGGCGGTGTGGGTGGCCAGGCAATAAGAGCGAATTCAACATCAAACTTCCTAGTGATTGAGGCAGGTGGGTTACCCAGGATAAAGATGCCTCTGCTTCTTGACTTTGATGGCCATGAAAGCCATTCTAAAATTTTGCTAAGGTCTGCGTGCCTCTTGAAATGGCAGATTGTTGTTGAAAATAATTTATTTTACTTTACTTTATTTGTGTTAGGGAAAGTTTGAAACTTTTTTGAGACATGCTTTTGGTCATTTGAATTTATTTCTTTACTTTGTCTCAATGTGTTTGATTTTAGCTTTTCCAAATATGACTTATTCGAAAAAATAGTTAACTGTGAAAAAGAAATCTCGTTGTTCAAACCAAAATTTCATATGTTCAAAAACAAAAGGAGCAGACTTAGACATGATTGGTTCTAGATGCCACTTGACTAAGATTATTTCGTCGTTCTAACGGTAATGTTTCCCACATTGTTGGATAGAACCTTTTCAAGTACCTTCCATTTATTGGATCCCTAAGTAGGTCATCATTTAGACTTTCTAACAATTAGTCATTCCACTTTGATATGGTGTGGACCATGAACGGCCCTTTTGAATTCGGGCTCAATTTCCCTAACACAATCATCTTTGCCTTTTAAGGGAAAGATCACTTTACAAATGAGGTCCCCATGTTGGAATCGTTTGACCTTAACCTCTTATTATATGCATTGGCAACTTGTTTCTTTTGGGCCTCAATGTAATCCAATGCCTCTACCCTTAATCCCTCTACATCGTCAAATTCATCTACCATTTTGTAGTAATAATCATCAGCAAACAGGTTATTTTGTTCGGCAACTTGAGTGGATTTCAAGTTGATTTCCATAGGTAAGACAATGTCATGGCCATAAGTTAATTGAAATGGAGTAGTCTCTGTGCTTGTATGTTAGTTGGTTCAGTAAGCCCACAGTGCTTCAAAAAGCAGTAGACGCCACGTTTACATTAAGTACTTAAATCTTTAGAATTTTTGTACTTTTGTACCAAGTCTTTATGAATATTTGTTTTGGTACTCAATTTTATTATTTGTACGCTAATAACCTTTTTTACACTATTATGATGAAATATTCTCCAAAATATTTCTAAATGTTCCATAAAAACTTTACTGAAATAGTGAAAAAAAAGATAATATTCTCCGAAATATTTTTAAATGTTCCATAAAACCTTTACTGAAATAATGAAAAAAAGATAATCAACATGCAAATAATAAAAATTTAAATACCAAAATATATATTTATAAAGATAAAATATCAAAACGCTAAATATCTTAAAGTATGGGATGCTTATTGCTCAACATAATTTGATCGACTGTAAAAAAAAAAAACATCCTAAAAAATTATGAAAAATTGGCAAGCACCGACCAATTTCCATCTATTACAGGATAATTACAAAAAAAATTAGGAAAAAAAAAATCTATTGACGTATTGTAGGGAAACAAGAACCATTAATTTTAACCTCCTTTGTCAATAATTAATTTCTATTTATGTCATCTAATGTGAAACTCTACACTCATCAGAAAATGAAATAATATTATAGCGACGTGGTGTGACCTTTTTAACTGAACTTGCAATGCCCCACAATTCAATAAAATATTAAACTTCAAATATCTGATCGACACGTAAGTCTTTTAAAAAGCAATAAAAAAGAAGATCCAATGGATGAGAATTGCGTGTGGAATTAGGTCAAAAGGAGTACAGAACGTGCAAGTTATTTCACACATTACACACACTCCATAAAAGGGCTTTTTCTGTAACTGCATCTTTATTTTCTCTTTCTGCAAAAAGCTCAATTTCTGTTGCAGCCATGGCGGTCTTGGTAGCTACCAACACAAGTGAAGGTGCCCACTACTACAATGGAAAAATTACTCTTTTGGTCGTGCTTTCTTGTATTATTGCAGCCACTGGAGGTCTCCTCTTTGGCTATGATACTGGGGTTACTGGTAATTTTACAATTTTAAATAAATTAATAATTAATAATGACTATCCCATATTCTTGCCTGAACAAGTCTAGGCACTTGATCATCTTATAAGCTATTTTTTTTTCTTTACACACCTTGCTGAGATCCTTTCTCATACAAAGCACAAAACCCGGGTCATTTTAGGTGCAACCCAATACCTCACAGAGTCTCAACTCATTTCTTCTTTTTCCTAAATTTCTCAATTTTTTTTGGATCAGGTGGGGTGACATCGATGGAGCCGTTTTTGAAGAAATTTTTTCCAGGGGTTTACAGCAAGATGAAAGAGGAAACAGAGACCAGCAATTACTGCAAATTTGATAGCCAATTATTGACAGCTTTCACATCGTCTCTGTATAGCTGGGCTGTTTAGTTCTTATTTGGCTGCGTCGGTTACACGGAACTACGGGCGGAGGCCCTCGATCATCGCCGGCGGACTTGCGTTTCTCGGCGGCGCTGTGCTCGGCGCCGCCGCGGAGAACATCTATATGCTGATATTTGGGCGGCTTCTCCTGGGAGTAGGGGTTGGTTTTGCAAACCAGGTTCGTAGATATGAAAAATTATTTTAAAATTTTTTCAGTTTTTTTTTTTTTTTTTTTCGCTTGTTCTGCTTTAACATATGGACAGAACGATAGTTAGAAAGTGTTTGGTATAACAGTTTTTGGGCAACTTATACGTTTCTAAAATTTATTTAGTAATTTTTTAAGTGAATAATTTTTTCTTTTTTGGAAGAATATAAACTGCAAAAGAAATTTGTTAAGAGTTTATAAATTTGAAATAAATAAATAAAACCTTTAATTTTTATTTAGTTTTTTTGAAACAATTTATAAATTTTCTAACATCAAAATATAAAATGATATAAACATTTTTACTTTTTTAATATAATATATTCCTACCATCTGCAAAGAATATTTGTTTAAGTGAAATTAATTTTATATTATTATTATTATATTTAAAATAATTTATATATTATCTATTATTTTCAAAGAATATTTATTTATATAAAATTAATTTTACGTTATTATTTATTATATTTAAAATAATTTATAAATTATATTTTTACCAAGTAAAATCACACTTTATAAATTTAAAAAAAATTCTTATAGAACACTTTGATAATTTATTTTTAAAATAAGATGTAGAAATTTATAAATTCTAAAAATATTATATAAGCTATAAATTTATAAACTCTTCAAAAAAAAAAAAAAAAAAAAAATTAGCCAAAAATCCTCTGTGTTATAAAGAAGAAAAAAAGAATAGTATGTTTTAGCCGGACATTCCTTTTCATATGGAAAAAGCTCTTTAGATTTTTTTTAAATCTTAGAAGCTCATTTGTCAATTTTTTCATTCCTAAATGAAATCCAATAGCAATAGCACCTGTACTATATTTTGATTGTGACAACAATAATATTTTTGTCAATTTTAAAGCTACTTCCAATCAGTTATAATTCATAAGTTTGTGGAGTTGTCGCAATCATTATAGCAAAACAATACTGATAGTTTAGTGGCCTAATGCACAGTCCTTACAACGACTAATTTCACGGTTGTTTCAAATTTATTCGTCGCTGTTATAATTTTTTTTTTGTTTTTATTGTTTATAGCAAACCACTACTAAATAAAAATCTATAATGTGACAAAATCAGAAATGTCACAATATCCACCTGCGGTGATAATTTACGACGTTTTAATGGACCAATTTTCACTACAATAATATACCCTCTTTAACGACAAAATAAGATATTATAATTTTTTTTTATGAGGAATTTCGTCTATGATTTTTCCATAGGTAAAGGGTCTGTCGCTGATTGTTTTTTTTTTTTAAAGTTCTGTTTACGCTGAATTTTGTACTACTAAGATATCACTTATATTTTAAATGTGTGATAAAATATCTCGACACAATTTTTCCATCAGTAAATGGTTACTTTCTTGTAGTGTTTCTGATACTGAATCGTGCACTATGTGGATCGCATTACAATAATTATTGTAATAGCTCTGAAACTATTGTTATATGCCTAAATTTCTAGTTCTCTGCACATGTTTGGACTCTTTGCAGTCAGTCCCCTTGTATCTCTCAGAAATGGCACCCCTCAAACACAGAGGAACTTTCAGCTATGGTTTCCAATTCTGTGTTTCCTGCGGAGGATTAATAGCTTACCTTGTCAACTACGCCGCGGAGAAAATCGAAAGCGATTGGGGATGGCGAATTTCGCTAGCAATGGCCGGAGTCCCCGCCTTGATCTTAACCGTAGGGGCATTTTTCCTGCCGGAAACACCTAACAGTCTCATTCAACAAGGCCAAGAGCTAGACAGAGTCAACCTCTTATTGCAGAGAATCCGAGGCACCGATGAGGTCCAAGCAGAATTCGAGGATCTCAGGACAGCAAGCGAAGCTGATCTGACGATCAAACACCCGATCAAGAAAATCTTAATGAGGAAATACTGGCCCTATCTAGTGATGTCCGTGGCAATACCGTTCTTCCAACAAATGACGGGCATCACGGTGTTATCTTTCTACGCCCCAATACTATTCCGGACTATTGGTTACAACGAGAGCGCGTCGCTCATGTCTTCTGTCGTGACCGGAGTAGTCGGTACGAGCATGACACTGTTTTCATCCTTGATAGTGGATAAGCTAGGCAGGAGGGTTATATTCATGATAGGTGGGATTCTATTGTTTGTAACTCAAATGGTGATTGGAGTGATCATGGCAGCCAAGTTAGGCGATCACGGCGAATTGAGCAGTGGATACAGCATTTTCGTTGTATGTTTGATTTGCCTGTACTCTGCCGGCTTCGCATTTTCGTGGGGTCCGTTGGGATGGGTGGTGACGAGCGAGATCTTTCCGTTGGAGATAAGGTCGACCGCGCAGAGTATAACTGTGGGAGTGAGTTTCTTCTCGAGTTTTCTGATTGGTCAGACGTTTCTAGCCTTGCTCTGCTGCTTGAAGGCGGGTACGTTCTTCTTCTTCGGGATGTGGATGGCGGTCATGACGTGCTTCGTCTACTTTTTGTTGCCGGAGACGAAGAACGTGCCGATCGAAAAGATGGATAAACTATGGAGGGGGCATAGCTTCTGGAGGAGATTTGTTGTGGATGGTCAGGAAACTAATGGAGCCAAGATTGATCGAAGGCCTTTTCTTCAATACGTTGCATAAGGGCAAGATAGCCACTGAAATCAGAAAAGAAAAAAAAATTGTAATATAGAAATCTTTTGGACTTTCTAATCTCAATCGTGCGTTGAATATTTGCATACTGTACTTAGGTAGCTATGCAGATGAACAAAATAGATTTTTTTTTTTTTTTGTAAATTAATGAACAAAATAGATTGCGTGGCCATATTATAGAGCCAGTGCATGATTGTATCCTTTGATATAATGCTGTGAGAAAAGTCTTTGTTCTGTTAATTCTTTGATAATTTAGGTTTCCATCTATTTCAATGTGACATTATTATATGAATTATTTTCTAGTGATTAATTTTTTTTTTGGTTGTTCTGTCAACCATAAACACATCCTCACACACACACACACACACACGAACACACTCATTTAACGGGAAAGGGAAAGAGTTCTTGATACTAAATTCGAATTTTCACCACTCGGCTCCAAGGCAAGCAGCATTTTTTAGTGGTTAATTGATTGTTGACCGTTGAATAAAATTTGTCATATTTCTGATAATTAGTTGGAGTGTGTTTGGATTGTTTTTGTTGTAGTTTAACTGTAAAATAATTTTGTATAACAATTCTGCAAGACAATTTTCAATTTTAAAATAAGATATAAGAGTTGATAAGTTCTAAATGCATTTTATAAATTTAGTCCAACCCTCTTAATATAATTATATATAATCAAATAATTTGATTGTGTAATATTTTCAAGAATATGAATGATTAAATCAAAAAGAATTAATTATTTTATTTTCAAAATTCAGTTTAACCAAAAGGATAGCATTTTGTATTTTTTTTTTTTTTAAAAACTTTATGATTAGATTTATATTTGAAATTGACTGGTACAAAATTTAAATCCTCTTCATTTTTCTTTCCTTTTTTTTTCAAAAAACAAAAGTGAGTACATTGCATTTCATTATTTCAAATAATTATATTAACAGTCCAAATTAGGTAGAATTGTTAAATTTCATATTCAAAATTGATCAAATAATACGAAGAAATTAACTATTATAAATTAAAAGAACAAACTACTATTGAATGGAGGAACATCCACGTATGTGGTAATCGAATTCGTGACCAAAAAAGTGACGGGCTTCCTCCTTTTTCTTTTTCCCAAAAAAATATAGTTATATACGAATTTGTTTAAGTGACCTTCTATTTTGTGCAAAATATTTTTACATTAAATGACTATAAATAAAAGGGAAAATAAATTTAAGGCACTCATCGAAGAATCCTAAAAAATATATATATATATAATTAAAAAATAAACAATAATAATAATTTAAAGAAGATAAAGGTGAAAGAAGATTGAAGGAAATAGAGTGACTCTAACCCCCAAATTCCAAAATCAACAGCTTTGGCAGAATTTTCATACTATCAACTCTTATTCCTAACATGTAATTTGATCAATTTTCAAGAATTTTTTTTAAAGATTTATCTCAAGAAATCTCAGATTAAATCCCATGGAACGAAACGAGAATGGGTTGATCGGGGAAAATTCTTACCCAAATCCACCATTTACTGATGGCGACCAGGGCTCTGTTTGGAGCTCTAATTTCTTCTTGGATCATGTCGGAGAGGTGGTTCTCACACGCATTTCAGATGGGTTGTCGTGGAAATTGGTTGAATCTTTGCATAAGGTATGTGATTTTGCTCAAAATTGAAATCTTTTTCTTTTTAAGTAGTGATTGGGACTTGCTTGTGGATGGTGAATTTACTTTTTGTAATGTATCGGAAAGCGAGTAGCGTTTATGTTTTGTGTTGAAGATGTTAACATTGGTGAATCCAGTGGTTTAAAGGTTCATCTTAGGATTTTGTGGCTATTTCAGATCCGAGCTTTTTATTCATTTGGGAAATTACCTTTATCTAATTTGAGCTGGATTTCTTAGAAATTTTCAAGTGCAAATAGTCTGAATTTGGTTTATTGTTTGTTTACTGTTTCCAAGGGGGTCCAAGTGGGAAGGGGGAGGATAGAGGGGTCGAACCCAAGACTCAATGGTGTGAAGTTCAAAACCCCACCACTGGGCAGGCCAGTGGCGAATTTTGTTTATTGTTGATGAAATATATTCCCTTGTGCTTGAGAAAACAAGAGGAAGTGAAACTATTGTCTTGAGAGAGATGCATGGTTTGTTGCTGGATGGTGGTCAAGTTAAACTTTGAACTGTTTAGCTGCATGATTGTAAATTAATTTGATGATATATGTTTAAGCACATGACTGAAGGGCATGGATAGATCAATGAAGGGATATACGTGGCCTTATGGATTTGAGTGGTTGTGGTATGTATGATGCTTGTACATTGTATGCTCTGTCAATGTAACACATTTCGTGCACCTACCTTTGTGTAAATATGTAACTCAAGAGATTTTATTTGTATTGTATCAGGAAGAGGACAAATCGTCTTGTTTGGGATTGAAGTTTATTGCTAATAGTGAACTGGAGGTCAAGTTTGCTGATGTTTATGCTGTTAACTTCATTGATTGGGGTTTGGTGCATGAATCTTCTGTTGCCAGTGCTGAGGTATCTCTTTCTGGTCATGAGGTGATACATGTTGACTATTCATGCCCATAAACTTGCTGTTATAACTAGACATTTTACATCCTTTTGAACTGGTGTTTTCTCTTTACTTCCACAGATGTATCGGTTTAGAGTGCATGTTGTACAGAAATCAAAGACCCAATCGTCTCTTTGGACACCATCAGTTTTCACTTTTGGTCATAAGAATTTGGAGACCTGTGAGACTTGGGTTAATCAGATCAATGTCTATCTAAACGTGGAACCTAAGCGACCAAAGAGCCTTCTGGTATGTTTCTATGTATTTCTGCCAACTTTTTAAAAAATCTGGTAATTCTTTCTTTACATTCAGTAGTTTCTTTTACTGGAAGCTCAAAACAAAAAGCTGGCACAAGAAATTGTCTTTTTCTTTTTTCCTTATTTTTCCCTTTCTCTTTCAGACTTAACTTTGTAACTGATTAGGTTTTTGTTAACCCACGGAGTGGGAAAGGGCATGGATGTCGAATATGGGAAGCAATATCTCCACTATTTTCCCAGGCCAAGGTGAAAACAAAGGTAAATAGGTAGCTTATTTAAGTGCTTATCTGAATTGTTTGAAGAGAAAAACTTGGTTTAGAGTTTTTGTGCTCTCTGCCCTCTAGGCGCTTTCTCTCATGTTTATGCTGTTGGAATTCCTGCCCTAATTAGTGTATCGTCTGTCTTTGGTGTTCAGTGTAAAAGAACCTTTTTCTGTTTCACATCATACAGGTTAATTTGCCTATTTGCTATCACTAAAATATAAAAGACTTTCAGGGGATACTTGTGTTTAGGGACGGAGCCAGGAATTTGATTTAGGGTTGGGGGGGGGGGGGGCGCCGAAATTTTTCAAAATCATTAGGTATTAAAATGTATAAATATAAGGGTTATATATAATATTAACATATAAAATAACAAAAGTTATCATATTTATGCGTATATGACCAATTAAAAATGCTACAATAAAAATAATATATAAAAAGTGGTACTGAAAAAAAAATAAAAAGCTATTTTCTGTTTCAAAAAAAACAAATATGGTGGATAATGAATTGTTTTTAAAAAATACTTAACAAAGAAAATTTTAACAATAATAAATAAATTGATATAAATCCACATATTGATATATAATCAAAATTCAAAAAGTATTAAAATAGATTTTTTTTTTCTCTCTCTTTTTTCTCATAATCAAACAATATATTCAAAGCTCAAAAAATATCTTTAATTTTTTTCCGCCATCACATTCTCCAAATCACTTTCAATTAAATATGAAGTGTCAAATTAGTAAGATTCATTCAAGTTCAATAACCCAACAAATTAACATTAAGGCTCATTACATTTAATATTGAACAACTATCAAAATTCATACCAACAATCCTAAGATTCAAATCTTTATACAAAAATCAATTACAAAAAAATAATAACAAATAAATGTATAAATTCCAAAATTAGTACACAATACATTCTTGTACGTTGCTTTCGAAGAAAAAGTTGAATACTGTAGGGTATGTGAGAAAAGAAAAATTATAATAGGATTTTTGGTGTTTTAATTGGGATAAAAGAAAGAAATAAAATCTAATAGAATTTTTAATATTTTAATTTGAAGAGAATAAGGAAAAAGAGGGAAAAAAGAAAAGGAGAATTTAATTATTATGATAAATGAGATTAAGTAAAAAAAAAATCTCTAAAATAAAATAGAGTAGAGAAAATTAAAATTTTTATTATGTAACTTATATAAAAGTCAAAATTTTTTTTTGGGGGGGGGGGGGGGGGGGGGGGGGGGGAGGGGGGGGGAGGATTTTGAAATTCTAAGAAATATATATACTAAAAAATGAATTTTTAAAAAATCGAGGGGGGGCGGTCGCTGCCACGAGCCCCACCCTTGGCTCCGTCACTGCTCGTGGTCCAAAAGAATTTTTTTTGTTCACATCATACAGATTAGTTTTATGTGAACCGCATGAATACCCAGGTGATACATCCCGTAAGTATTTGATCGTGGCAGGAACATCCCAAAATTCCATAGTTAGCAACCCAAACCCTCTAAATTTTGCATCACAACAAACTTGAGACCACTTTGTGCATCTCAACTTCAAATGAGGCCCATTCCAGCTCGTCTTCCAGATCAGCAATGTAACTTTATGTCTTTTCAAGAATCAGACTCGCATCAGACTTCTCACAGAACTCCTCCAACACATATTTTGTAACAGCAAAATGATTTTTTTTTAAGGGTGAGATTATTAAAATCTTAAAGGCCCATAATGGACACATGAACTTCATTGGTGAGCTTATGCATGTGTCATGCAAACATCTAGAAAATTAAGACAGCTGCTTGCAATCTGAACGAGTCTCATGTTTCTTAATAACAGCAAACCGGTTTGTTCCTGTGAAATCAAAATGATAGAAGCATTTCCTTTCTTGAGCTATTAATTTAATGATATACGCCTGTGTGAAGAGCAGTCATGAAATTTGTTGTGTGTTGGCTAAGTGGTAGCATGATAATGAAGATTTGAGAGAGAAAATTTCTATTGATATGTTATTTACAACGATACAAAGGAGTATATATAGAAGTAGAATAAATCCTAACTAGGAAAGGAGTAGAATAGGAAAACCCAACTAGGATAGGAGTATAGAATAAATCCTAATTAGGAAAGAAATATATACATCACATCCCTAAAAATTCGTTTAATTACATAAAATCTGTCAACAGATAATGATACATCCTTTTGTATTGCACAACGAGAAAAGCTAAGATATGGATATGGGGGTACTTGGAACAATTTGAACATGTCATGGCTGGAATATTGGAGATTACAGTTGCCTAATATTTTCGTCGAATTGATTTTCCCCATTTAACCGTATTGGTGAAGTATAGACTTCTGACCTACACGATGCATAAGTTTATACTTATTTCTTAGATTTACCCAGTAAAAATTTATTTTCTGATTTAAGGTTTTATTCTTTCGGAAATTATTTGTTTTAGGTAGATTGATTATGTGCCTTTTTCTATAAGATTAATCATAATTGCTACTGTCTTATGCAGTAGTTCACACTCCCAAGTTAGTCAATTAGATATCCTCTTTTCATGCATTTTACTTTTCCAACAGGTAATAGTGACAGAGAGAGCTGGACATGCGCGTGAAGTCTTGGTCTCAATAACTGATAAGAATCTTAGTTCGTATGATGGTGTTGTAGCTGTTGTAAGTAGTTTTGCCGATTGTCATTTTATTATTTTCATTCTTCATGGAGCATGGGGTTCTTATGGAACACATTAAAAATGTGTATATCTATGTGTATGTACGTATTATGCTTAGCAACTTTGACCTGTATCCAAAAATTGACTGTCAGGAGGTGCTGTTGATTAACCAATTCAACTATTTCATAGTGCGATATTGAACAATTTATTTATTTTTTGTTTTACAAATATTTTTAGCGATACGAAAGAAGCATAACAACCACCACAATCCAGAAGTTTCATAAAACCAAGGGCACCAAATATATATATATATATATATATATATATAAGAAATTACTCAGAAGATTAATTGTTTGACCTTGTAATACAACAACTTGAAAATTCAGATGCGGACATGGGGAGTAATTCATAAGAATTCAGAGCTTTGCTCCCTGATGATCAGATTATGTTCAATTTATTATGTAACAATTGCATAGAATAGCATGCCTTCTTTAGTTTTGCTAGAAGTTAAACAAGATGTCCTGAGAGAAACACATTATTTTTCTCTTTCAATTTGCATCAACTCAATTCTAGAAACGCCATGTATTAAACATTATCTCTTATGTGTTACGGTAATCACGGTTCTCATTTTGTTACTTGAGTGGTTGCCTGAGCATGCCTGATAAGACCTCTACTTGAGTTTTGTCTTGTGAGTTCTTCCGTATATCTGTGTTCTACCCATGTTTGTGACTCTGTGTTGAAGGGCTTTCAGGCTGATATTTAACTTGTTCTCTGCACTGGGATATTCCATATGCATGCTATTGGCAGTATTATATTGTCTTTTTCATATTAATTGGGTTTATTTATTGCATCATTCTTTCTCTTATGATTTCTTCTTTTTTATATATTCCTAGGGTGGTGATGGATTTTTCAATGAAATTCTAAATGGTATTCTCTTGTCAAGGCATAAAGCTCCATATCCACCAGCTCCTGGCGATTCCATACAGCCCGTTGAGAGTGAGCAGAATGTTCCAATCCATAATGTTGAGAGTACCATTTTAGAGCCTTGTGATCATAATGAAGACGAGTCTCCTCTTCTCGCAGGCTCTGAACCTGTTGAACCTCAATCCCCGAACTGTGGTATGTTGATAGATAAAATCTCCATCTGTGTACTTCATGTAATAAATTTTTCCAAAACTTTGTGGCGACACCATTTAGGGTTTACTTGAGATAGAGAGCATAACTTTCTATGCCCACTAATGGTTCTTTTTAGAAATATCTATTTGAGTGATGCTTTCTCTCTGCCAATTATTTTTCTTATGTCTTATGCAGAACAAGATCCTGCGTTTCTGTTTCCAAATGAAATTTTTAGATTTGGGATTATCCCAGCTGGATCTACTGATGCCATCGTCATTTGGTATTTTCAGCATTACCTTCTATGAATTACTCTTTTTCTTGAGTACAGTACACGATAATGAGCCTTGTTTTAGTGTATTCTATGTTGTAACGTGTGATTCTTGGGTGTGTTTCTGCTTAATTTATCTGAAAATATCTTGTTTCAAGTTTTCTAGTGAAATTTTATGTGTACTGTTTGAAGTATCAGGTGTGCAGAAAATCTATATGACGTATTCGTAAGATTGTTCCAAAAAGGGTTGACTTTGAGTTTTGTTTCAGAGGTAGATCTCTTTTCAGACTCAATGGATCTATAAACGCAAAATAAGAGGTTTTGCATCAAGTTTTTGATTGATACGTATTTTGTGGCTGGGTACAACTTTGTACTTGATTCTGAGTTGGTTCTAGTTTCATGGAACTAATTCACATGGTAAATAGTGATGGCATGAGTTGGTTGCAGGAGTGAAATCAACATTGATGCAAGGTTTTTACGGCCACGATGAATAATGATTTTCCGTTCCATGAGAAAAAATAATGGAATTGAATTGTTGACAAAAAATTCATAGAATTTTATGTTTGCGCAAATTATGGTGATCTATTGTCAAAGCTAACGGCCTTCAGAATAACAACCCATGGAAGCAGTTTACTGATTAGTAGAGATTTTAACATGGAAGGCTAAATGTCTTTGCTGCATATAAGAATGATGCTTTGCTGCCATGCAGGAAAAGCATAAAATTAAAATCTATTTTCAAAATATGCCCCTGTTATGTTATGTGGACATCAGGGACAGGGAAATAGATATTAATCTAACTGCTATCAAGTATCGTTAATTGATTTTTGTCTCATTCTACACGTTGTTCTCATTATCTAATGTTCTCTACTTATGACTACAAAGTGATATTATGTTATATTTGTCCTTGGCATGCTAACATAAACTTCATGTTGGATTGAATTGATCTTTTTCCTAAATAAACATTTTCTTGATCTGATAAATTCCCATAAATAAGATGCCAGGATAAAGGTATACACATGAAAGACAAAAAACAATGTTAGCCTTTTGTTTTCAACACAATAAGAGAAATCCACTCAAAAGTCCTCACAAGTGCTCGTGATCTCTTTATTACAAAACATGGAGTGGACTGGCCTCCAATTCAGATTATAGTGGCACTCCTGATGGATCCCCTAATTCTGAGCCTCACATTACTCTTTACATTATTGAAAGAGCAGAAACTGCTTTGAATTTTCTTGTTAGGAGTTTTGGTGCTCATCTGGAAATCTGGTCAAATATGTGATAACTCTAGCTGATTTAATTTTGGTCGTAACCATTGTGACTTGATTTTACTTTTTCAGTACAACTGGGGCTCGAGACCCTGTAACTTCAGCGTTGCATATTATCCTTGGTAAAAGAGTGCACCTTGATCTAGCTCAAGTTTTAAGATGGCAAGAAACCCAAGCATCAAATGAAGAACCCTGTGTACGCTATGCAGCTTCTTTTGCTGGGTATTATTATTCCTATAATCTGTGACTCGTGAGTTGGTTTGTTATTTGTGTTGCAAAACCTTGTTGCATATTCTCAGTGTACAGATTTTTCACATGGCATATAACAAATGCTATCCATGTTGGATAACTTTTAAATATTGTTTATTAGATGTGTATCTTGACTTAAATAAGAGCAGATGTGGACTTTCGACCATTCTGTCATCTAAGCAGATAATAGTTCTGCCAATATATATATATATATATCTTTACTCTTTCGATCTATCCTTCGTGGTTGTACTTATGTAACCATGCATTTCAGTCTTTACTTAAAATCTTGACTCAGTATTTTCTTTCTAACAATTAAATAAATGTGTAGTTAATTTACATCTGTCGTTCTGCTGAGGCCCTTCGACGATACTTCTTGACTTTCTTGACCATGAATAACCATTTTTTTTTATTAGTAATTATTTCAATAATTAGATGAGAACTGAGATTTCATCATTAGTTTACCAATAGCAAGCATATCCTATCCAAAGTAATGCAACAATAATGACATAATTCATAGGATTATGAAGTTTCATGGTGTTCTCATGGTTAGTTCAGACTGACACTACTTGTTTTTTATTCCGATTTACTAAAAATCTCATTTTATTGTACTGTTGCTGAAAACCTAGTTATGATCAGCAAGTCATCCTGGTTATGCATGTCATGAAAAATTCTTAAAATAAAGAATAGCATGAGGTTTTTCAGTTCCGTGTAATAAAGTCTGATTATTTCTCCAGTTTTTGTAGATAACTCCTACCATGGACCACCAAACTTGCCTCTTAAACAAAGATCTTATCCTTCGTTAATGCGTCAATGTGGAAGAACTTTGTTGCATACTTCATTGTACCTTTAGCATCAGATCAAGTAACTCTTTCTTGACAATTATTAGGTATGGCTTCTATGGCGATGTCATTACAGAGAGTGAGAAATGTCGGTGGATGGGACCCACTCGATATGACTATGCTGGGACAAAGGTTTTCCTTCAGCACAGGTATGCAATTAGGTGGCTGTTGATTGACAAGAAAAGAGTTGTCAGAGGTCTTTCACATTTAAATCCCGTTAAGCGTAATAGTAATTATGTATTAGTAAAGACCATGTGTTCATAGGTCTGTGCCTTGTATGCATATTACATACATTCAATTATTTAATTGGTGGACTATTTAATCTCATCATCGTGCTCTCAGACTATTGTAATTATAATTTTGCCATAAAAAAGCATTCTTTTATTTTGATCTTCTGTCTTTGTTTATTTCTTTAATGTATTTTCAAGGTCATACGAGGCAGAAGTGAATTATCTTGAAGTTGAATCAGAGAAAGGTAGCTTTAGCCCTGAAACAGATCCTCAAGTTAGTAGTAGGATGCTTTGGTGTCTTCCCAAAAAGCATGCCCGAGTGAGTTGCCGTGCTAACTGTCAGGTATGCAATGCAAACTCCAATGGCACAATGGGTGGGCCCGCCGGCCTTGCTCCAAACTTGCAAGGACTGAAGTGGTCAAGGTCCAAGGGACGTTTTCTTAGTGTTGGTGCTGCTGTAATATCATGCCGGAATGAAAAGGCACCTGATGGCCTAGTAGCTGATGCTCATCTTTCTGATGGGTTCCTCCATCTGATATTAGTAAAAGACTGCCCTCACCCGTGTTATCTATGGTAATCTTAATTACTCTCTCTCTCTCTCTTTCTCTTTCTCAGTTATCTTCCATAACTACACATGGCCATGACCAGAATATTCTTTCAACTCCACCCTTCTTTCTGTATGGACATATAACTTTCAATAGGGGGTATACATAGTCTGTTGCCAAATAATTTATGTAATTTTGGCAGAATTATCAGCCTCCGTTCTCAGAGACCACTTCCCTGAAATGGTTAGTTGGAGGAAATACCTTTTCTCAGTTTTATAGAGACCTCACTTATGGAAATAGAAACATGCTCGGTTAAATTTTTGGATGACTGCCATTTTGTCGAACAATATTTCTATGGAACCTATAACCGTGGTTTTTCCCACCCACAATTGCATCTTTCATGCCTATGACTTGTGATCCCATAGTATATAAGTGCCACCAAACCCTCAAATACAACTAAAAGTTCGAGTACAACTCAAGACAAAAATGGTGACAATTGGGATCAAGCTTATTGCTCTGCTGATTTCCCTATTCTCGTTGTGTTAGTGATTGTAGGCTGTATACCACTACCACCTCCTGAAACAACATGGCACATCATTGTCATCCCTGCATCCCTGTGCTTCATTTATTTTGAATTTGGTCCGAGATATACTGAAACAACATCACCTCAAGGTCAACTTCGTGTATCTATTTTAGCTCCTAGAGCTCTAGCAGGCTCTACGCAAATGATAACAAATATTACCTACTAAATTTGCCCAGTTCCATAAAGAGGTAGTCTTCCAGGCTGGAGGAATACAAACCACCATGAGCTTAGGGTGGTTTGAGGATGAATTTTCTAAATATATTGGATTTTATGCGCAGGCATCTTATCCAGCTTGCAAGGCCAGGTGGGAACCCTCTGGATTTTTACTTTGTTGAACACCATAAAGTATATTTCTTAAACTTACTATTGTTGTCTTGTTTTGTCCAGCCTAATGTATCTATGCATATCCATTCTAAACTTACTCCATGCTCATGAGCAGACTCCAGCCTTCACATTCACATCTTTTGGAGAAGAGGGTGTATGGAACGTGGACGGTGAGCTTTTTCGGGCACATAAGCTATCTGCTCAAGTATTTCGCGGCCTTGTCAGCTTGTTTGCAACAGGTCCCGAGGCATAGGGGACCTCAGAAACGTGCATAACTTTAGTTCATCATCAATTTAAAATATAAATACCCTTACAGCACTAAAGTGACAACTGTCAATACTGTTCTCCAGAAATAGTTCAAAATATCAAGACTTTTGGCAAGGACTGCCCAAGCAGTCATCACTATGACCCATCAGAACTGGGACGTACCTTCCTACCCTGCAGCTGTATATATGTGTTATTCTGCTGGTGACACGCAGTCATATATTCCTATGACTCTAATTTTGGAGACAAATCTGGTTTGTGGTAGAGGAAATAAAGTTTTGCTTGGCTTGGAAGCTATCATCGTATTCTTGGCAGTTAGAGACCTCTACCCCAAACAAGATTGCTTGTGGGCAATCTTATATGGTCTCAAGGAAGCTCACATTAGCAGTACCAGCCTCCCCTGAGGCAGCAACCGGGCAAATGCTTACTTGCCAGGCTCAATGAAATTTTATGAAAAGCGCTGATACCGAATTTTTTCTCTTCAAGGGGAGTTAATCCTCTTTAACATATTGACAATAAAACTTCTTACCAAGATTTAGTATGTTATGAGAAAATTTTCATGTGCTCGACTTTTGTAAATTAAGCTAGGAATTTGTCAAGTCCATGTATTAGCCATTTTGTCCTGGTCTCTTTGGATCATGCAGTGTTGCATGTTTCTTCTTTTTCCATTCTAGAAAGCAAATTCATGTTGTACAGAACAAGAGGTTAATATATGCTCTTCTATCCTAGACTCACTACTACTGAAAATATTGAAATTGTAGGAATAATTCTCATTTTATTCGAGATTATTGCTGTTTTGGTCCCTTTATACTCAACTTCTCGCATTTTTGGTCACAAATCCAAAAAGATAGCCAAGTTGGTCCCACTTAATAATGTTTTATTGTCAGCCTTTTGCTTTTCATGGAAGTGGCACGGGAGTGTCGAGCATGTTTTAGAGGGAAATAACACAGTTTCCATTTTATTCCTACCCAAACCCGAAGGCCAAAAAAGGCACAATAAAAAATGTCCTCGACCTACATTTTCCATTATTTGTTTGTGTTTTCTTTTTTCTTAATATTTTGGTGACCGGCCAACATGTAAAATAAAATAAATAAATAAATAAATAAAAGTGTTGGCCGAGTGTGGTGACCTCGACCAACATGTAAAATTAAAAAAAAAATAAAAGTGTTGGCCGAGGTCACCAAGCTCGGCCAACATGTGAAATAACAAAAATATATAAAAGTGTTGGCCGAGTTTGGGGATCCCGGCCAACATGTGAAATAAAAAAAATATATATAAAAGTGTTGGCTGAGCTCGGGGACCTTGGCCAACATGTAAAATTTTTTTTAAAAAAATAGATGAAATTCATTGGCCGAGGTGACCAATCTCGGCCAACGTTGAAAATTAATAACATATTAGTGCGCACGGTACGAGGTTTACAATGCACAGTTTGGATGAGCTCCATAATCTCGTTCAAGGGTAAACTTTAAAATTTTTCCAAAATTCGGGTATTTTGAAAATCCCGAAGCTCAAAAAGGGCAAGATAATTTTTTTATTCTCTATTTTTCTTCTTTTTCATTGCTTTCTCCATACCAATTTGGTTATTATTTTTAATTTGGGACCAAAATGGGGAGAAGTTGAGCATAGTGGGGCCAAATCAAAAAGAATTGTTTTCTTGTAGGGTAGAGGAAATTAAAAATTTTGTTTTCTTTGTATAATTCTTTCAAATTGATGTCTGAGATGAGACGACCAGCGCATTTTCTTCTGGCTAGACGTTGAATTTTTGAACATCTTTTCTATCTAACTTTGGCAATGAATTTTAGCTCATTTCACACTCTAATTGGACCAATTCAAAGTAATAAGTCAAGCAGAAACTTCCAAACGTATGCTTCAAAATTAAACCTTGTTTGAAATTGGGTGTACTGTAGTTACTACTCCACTGACTTGACTCCAAAGTCTTCTCATTGGAATTTCCAACACCATAATCTAACAAACTTATAAGAAACTTTACAACATAGTATCCATGATCATTCTTTCTGATCAGGCAAACAAATCATCGGAAAATCATGTCTACACCATTGCAGTAAGCACCCTCTTCCCCTGAAATATTTTCCTATTATTAATTGTTTTTTTTAAGAATAATTACTGTAATTAATATTGTCATTTTTGTATTTGTTAGGATTTGTGAATTGATCTTGATTTTAAGATTGATAATAAACTTACACGACTGAAAAAGATGTATTTTTTTTTTAATAATTTACTTTTTTTATTTTTTAAATTTTTTTGCAGATACTATAACTCTATACCTCCAGTCGCAAAGACATATGCAGTGGCGTGTTTATTAACCACTGGTGCTTATCACCTGGAGCTTTACAACGTCAGAAGCATTGCACTATTTTATTCAGATGTTTTCAAAAGATTTCAGGTATTTATTCTCTCATCCACAATTTATCTCAACAAAATTATTGTAATTGTCTTTTATCAAGGAAATATAATATATATATATATATATACACACACATATATATTGTCAAATATTATTTTGGTGATGCAGGTTTGGAGGCTCATCACACCCTTCTTCTTCCTCGGAAAATTTTCACTCAATTTCGCGTTACGACTCTTGACAATGTAACTATGAAATCCAGTAATTTCTAATTTAATTTCATAATCTCTCTCTCTCTCTCTCTCTATATATATATATATATATATATATATATAGGATGGAGTCAAAAAATGTTGTTTAGGGGTTGAAATCAAATTTCTATAAACATATTAAAACTAATTCTAAATGGTGGGGATATTGTGTGTGTGTGGGGGGGGGGGGGAGGGGTTACTTCAAAAAATGTATATAAATTTTAGTTCAATACAAATTTGGGAGGTGGGGACAACCGCCTCCTCCAACCCTTGACATGGTCCTTGTTTACAATCTTTTCAAACATAGGAATATATTCACAAGAATTTTCCAATAGTGTATGATTTGAACTTAGTCTAACATAACAAAATCTTTATTTATTTTATAGATTACTATATGGAGTTCAGTTAGAGAGGGGGCCTTTTGACAAGAGGACAGCAGACTTAGTATGGATGTATATATTCGGAGCAATCTCACTCTTGGTAATACCATTTTTCTCGACCAATATTATTTTATTTTTTGTTTGGTTATACGTAGTCAAGAGACCATAAGGTTATAGTAGTTTTCTACTTATATAATAGTTGATTTGGTGTATGATTTATCATTACAAGCAAGTTTTTTTTTTATTTTTTTTACTAAAGAAAATTTTTATGATTGATTGAATTACGTTATCTATGACAGATTTGTGAGGAATTCTAACAAATTAAAATTAAAAGTTCAAATATAATTTATCAGTGAGAAAATATATACAATGGATTTGAGACGGATATAATCCATCACAAAATTATATTTTATGAAGAATTTCTTTGATTTTGTGATGAATTTTGCCGTTAGTGAAAAAAGTGCACTTCTGTAATGTGTTGAGTATACATTTGCATTTATTTGTAATCATTTGTACTTTACGAGTTTGTGGTATTGACACAACGATTGAAATGTAATGCATTGCAGTTAACACTCCCCGTTCGTATCAAAATTACTTTAGGAAAATGTTGGAAAATACAAGAAAATAATGATTAAACAATCTTTTTTCATTTTTTTTTTCTGAATTTAGGTAATTGCAATTATTCCATATTTTTGGGTTCCATTCACGGGGCCATCCCTAGTTTACTTGCTGGCCTATGTCTGGGGTCGAGAGTTCCCAAATGCCCGTGTCAATGTCCACAATTTATTTGAGTTGAAGGTATGTTAATTATCATTATAAATATGTACAATAATAAAATTATTGAGCATTAATATAGTTAAATTTCATGAAATTTTTGTCATAATTAATTGGAATTGCATGTTTTAATTAATTAATTTGTTGAGTGTTGCAGGGCTTTTACATGCCTTGGTATTTGTTAGCAATGGATTTGGTCCTTGGAAATCCATTAAAAGGAGGATTGGTGGGCATAGCCGCGGGTCATCTGTATTACTTTCTCTCGGTACTCTATCCACTTTCTACAGGCAGGAACATCTTGAAGACTCCTAGATGGGTGTATCCTTATTTTTCTCAAAATTTATTGCATGCATGTCAAAAATTTTAGTCCATATGCATTTCACAAAATAGATTCATCCTTAGATAATTAACGCTACAAGAAAAAGTAGTATTAATAATAAAAATATAAAAATAACACGTTAAATTATCATCAATTATATCTATTAAGTGAAGATATATATATATATATATATATATATCTTTTATTTGGGTATTAATTGAATATGGCCTTTGTCAGAAGTTCATCGAAAATCTGTCAAAATTGATTTGGAAAAACTTCCAGCGGAATTTTGATGGAACTACTTATTTGCCGAATTTCAATCTGAAACTCAACCGAAAACAGTTTTACGAGGAAGGTTTTTTTGTTGAAATTTTTCGAATTCTATCGAAAATCAACCATAATGACGAGAGTCCGACAAATTTCCATTGAAATTCCACTCGAAATCATCGTTTTTTTTAGTGTGTCATTTATTTAGCTATTAATTAATTTTATGTATTCTCATTAGTTTTTATTTTGTCACTAAACGATTAAAATGATAGAACTCAATACTTAAGTTGTTATTTCACAATTAGTGATGTCCATAGAGAGACAAATTAGTGATAAAACAATTGTCACTATAAATGTGACCAAATTTTTAATATCACTAAGTTGTCACTATAAGGGTGTTATTAATTGTCAATAATGACAACGTAAACACAACCTTTGTCATCATTGACATTGTGAAAGTCATTTATGTGAGAAGATAAAATTTTCTAAGTATGTATCATTAGTGACAATTTTTATACTACCACTGATTATGTTCTTACCAATTTATTTTTATTAATTTATCTTTGCGTGTGTGTGTGTGTGATTGCTGCTCCATCCAATTGAACTGATCATAGTCGAATTGCAATAAATTCACTTCATCATTTAACTTATTTTCTGAAATCACAAACAAGATTGAATAAAAAGGTTAAAGGTAGCTAGCAGAGATATCAACCCTCTCAAATTTATATAAAATCATAATATATATTAATTAAATTCTTAAATTTAGAATTTTTTTCTTTTTTTGTAAAAAAATGGTGAATATGTGCCTTTTATTTTATTAAATATTAGCTCAGTCCTTGGGGAAAATAATAATAATAGATAAGTTTTAAATAGAGATAATGAGAAATAAATGAGCCACCAAAGCTTAGATTATCCTGAGTAAGTCCTTCTTAGAAAGTGGAAATAAAGTCTCAGTGTAGTCGATGTCAAAATAGTTTGATTCCTTGATTTTTGCTAGTCATAAATTGGTAGCACATTGGGGTGAAGGGTTCCAAATGAATTCTCCATTCAGGAATAACCCTTCATCAGAAATCGCATTCCGTGGGAGGAGCCGCCGCTTGAGTGGCACCAGAACCACCATACCTCAGCCACCGGCTGCCACTTCAGAACCTCTGGAGACGAGCACTAACATGGCAGCACCACCCAATTCAGCGGGTGGCGGGGCTTTCAGTGGTAGAGGCCGCCGCCTCGGCAGCCATTAACCATCAATGGCCCAATTATAGGAACTTTTATCAAAATAATTTGTTTTGGTAAAAACTTTATCAAAATAACCTAGTTTTCATAACTTTTTCCAAAGTAACCTAGTTTTGAATTTATATTATTTCTTCTTGTTTTGTGATAATTACTCTATAATTCTATCTTTTGGATATTTTCTATTTAGATCACTTAAGTTCTATAACTAGTTTTTAAACTAGGAGACTTCTGGTGTTGAAAGTTAGGTCATGCTTTTTAGTCTATTATTGTTTAAATTGGACAAAGTAAGACTATATCTGAGCTAGAAGGTGAAGTCCTTCATGGGTAAACAATTCAATATTAAAACTCCTGACATGGTCTGTATAGGAAAGATTGAAAAGAAAGAAAACCATAGACATATTATGCATATACAAGAAGAAGACATTAGTAGTCATAATATGACTAGAATA
Organism: Petrea volubilis; assembly: GCA_026212405.1. Taxonomy (NCBI): domain Eukaryota; kingdom Viridiplantae; phylum Streptophyta; class Magnoliopsida; order Lamiales; family Verbenaceae; genus Petrea; species Petrea volubilis. The sequence continues at coordinate 18,514,565 of CM047883.1, read as the reverse complement.
TTAAATTGTATAGTAGATATAATTGGTAATATATATAACTTGACGGGTGATATTCAAAATGATCTATAAAAAATAGGTAGAGTCGAAAATATTAATTTACCTGAAAAAAGAAAAAAAGATAATGGAAGAATTAGTCAAAAAAGACCTAATTACAGGAAACAAAAACATTATTCCTGAGAAAAAAAGAAAGAAAAAACTCTTATGGAAGCTAAAACAACTATGTTCAAAGGAGTTAAAAAATTTCAAGAGCACATCTTAACAATAGAAATTGCAAAAGAAAAAAGACATGAAGATTTTTTAGCCTATAAAGAAATTATTGAATATTGGAGAGAAAGATATAAGGACTGAGAATGTGATGAAAGAAACAAGTATCTAAATCAATACAATTCTTATATGAGAATATGAAATATTTTTCAAGAATTTGAATATGTCTTAAACATAGATACATATGATAAAACTTCAAAAATTGAAGAATTTTACGCAACAAGCGTGGTGAAAGTTGATTCTGAAAAAAATGATTGTAAGGAAAAAGATGATCAAAATGAAATATACAAGGTTTTTGATTCTAATCCAAAAAATGAACCTATATTTGAAGAAATAAAAGTTAAAGAAGAAATGCCCAGTATTTCATCGAACAATGAGGAATCATATTAAAATGGCATTAGCCACTCATGAAACTTAGATTTTAAGGATAGCCACCCAAAAGACTTTGAAAAAATCATAGATGAATTGGCACAATCCTTAATGTTTATAATAAACAACTATGATGGGACTTGGTCTAAAGAAAAAGTTTTAGACTATATTGCAGGAATTATCCAAGTAGATTTGTTAAATTGGCTAAGGGCTTAGGAAGAGTCTGAAGAAGGCCAATTATAAAACACTTAGTTATTAGAAAAACCATATTTAAGAACTGTTTTACAAGATTTTGTTACATTAATAAAAGAACAATTTGTTGGAATGAAAAGTTCTGATACCCAGTTTAAAGAAGTAAAATATGCTTTAACTAAGATAAAATTGTGCAATGTCTATAAATACACAAACTTTATAATGCTTTATCAAAAATACTTTTTGATTCTTAAAGCTAGTGATATGGCACAACGACTTGATCAATTTTTTCATAAGCTCCCACCTCCATGGAATGAATTGTGGAAAAATAATATCCTAAGTATCTTGAAAAGTCACAAGCTAAAGATAATTTAGGATGTAGAATTTCATTTGATTATAAATAATAACTGAACATAGTTTGCAAAGAAAAACTCAACAACAAGTCAAAACACAATTGTCTAAAAGCCTTGAACGCCAAAAATGTTTTGATGAAGTCCTTCAAGGGACTTGGGAATTTAGATGTACAACTAGTACACCACATAAAGAGAAACGCAAGCAATTTAGGTTTAAATAGTGGAAGAAAAATAAGAATAAAGAAAAATTCTTTTCAATCAATAGATATTCTAGAAAAGGTAATAAAAGGAAGTATACAAAGTTTAAGAAAACATGCACTTGCTATTTTTGCAATGAAAAAGAACAAATAGCTCCAGAATGTCCTAGAAGAAACTCTAAAGTCATAAAATTTTTAGAAGCGAATGAATTAGAAGCATGTTTAGGCGAAGAAATATCAAAGGATAATGGTATTGTTTAGGAAATCAAGTCTATATTCTTTGAAGGAAAAGAAAAGAAGAGGAACAAGTGTTAATGATGAACATTGAAACTCAAGAAGAGAATTTCGATCTGTTCCTAATGAGTAACTAAGCCAAATCAGGCTTAGCGATGTGATAAAAGAAGAATTAACCTTAGATAGTAATAAGCTAGAAAAAATATAAACATTTGAAAGTTAAGGATTTATATAAGAAGAGAAATTTTAAACCTTGGCAAGCGGCACTTTTTGAGATGTGTGAAGGAATTACTGAAACTAGGGCTGCATCAAATGATCAAATATAAATCCAGATATTTGACAAAAACAAAATCAAAAGACTTAAGAAAAAATATCCTAAAGTCAGATTCATTCATATTGGAATAATACAGATAAGTATTACTCCTTTATTTAGAGTGAGAATTGATTCCCCAATTCTTATCATTGTTCAAGATAAAATGTTTCAAGATCCTATCTAGTCATTGATAGGAGGAATTCAATCTAATTTGGTCTTTGTAGAAATAATGTTTAGAGTGAAGCCAAATTATTTTGTTTTTATACAAGATAAAGGTATTCAAAATATCAGTCTTGAGAATTCAAATACAGAACATCAAGATTGGAGGGATTTATAATGATTTAAGAATTTCATGGAAAGTTGCCCACCAGCTTATGAATGATACTTCTATAAAAACCAAAAGTATTGACTCGAATATTATTGAGCTTTATGAACTAAAACCTTTTGATATAAAAACCCAACCAAAACTCATAAATTGGAAGGATTTAAGTCTACCAAAACATTGATTATTTGAAAATTTCACTGAAGAAAGGTTTGAAAAATAGCATAGCCAAATAGCATTCCAAGCTTCATGAAGCACCCTTTATTTTAGAGATAATAGAATTGATGTAAGTAGGAAATCGTTTAGGTATGAGTTTAAAGAAGAAGCAAACAACTCTAAAGAAAAAAAGAAACGGAACCTATAGGGGTAAAAACTCTCCAATTTTCTGTTCTACCTGGTAGTAGAAGACTTGAAGAACAAAAATCAATCATATTCAAAGAAATAAATTTTGATTCAGAAACAATTCCCTTTTTTATAATCAAAATAAGAGAAGATATTATTACATTGAAATTACTTTTGAATTCTTAGACAATAAACCATATAGTTTACATGCTCTTATAAATACAGGAGCAACATCTTCAGTATGTCAACCAAATGCCATACCTGATAAATTGTGGCAAAGGATGAAAAATCCAATTACCTCTAGACATGCTAATAATACCACAAGTCTTGTGGAATATAAAAATCAAGGGTATTCCATTTATAGTAATGACTACTAAAGGTAAAAGAACCTTTAGGATTCCTAAATTATTATGTTTTCCTCAAATGCATGGAGACATAATTTTAGGAAATAACTTCTTGTCCCAATACTTTCTAGTAAGTACATCCGATGAAAACTTTTTACTCACGGATAAGAAAAAATCTTATACAATTTCATGATTACAATCTCATTCTTGTTTATATGCAATAAAGGATTTGCGCTAGTCAAGTATGATGAAATAAGCCCCATTCTAGATTTAGAGCCAATAGAAATAAACGAGTTAGAAAATCACATCAGATTTATAAAAGGTTAAATCCTAGCTTCTCAAAAAATCCACTGTTACTATGAGAAAAATCTCCTATGTATTGTGAGTTAAAATTAATATATAGTGAAAAAATTGTTAGGGTTAAACCTATAATCTATACTAAGCAAGATATAGATGATCAATTTCAAAAGAAGATAAAAGAATTACTAGAAAAGGGATTGATAGAAGAAACTAAGAGTCCTCATTCTAGCCCAGCTTTTAAAAAGAGAAAAAGTAAGAATGGTAATAAACTATAAAAAGTTAAATGAAAATCTTGACTTTGATGGTTACTTCATCCCTAGCAATAAAAAGAGAAAAAGTAAGAATGGTAGTAAACTATAAAAAGTTAAATGAAAATCTTGAGTTTGATGGTTACTTCATCCCTAGCAATAAAAAGAGAAAAAGTAAGAATGGTAAGTTCTCTCTATGCTTCATTTTTTACAAATTTTTTTACTTGGTCAAAAAGCTTCTTTTTTTTTTTCACTATAACTGATTTTTCTTGTTAAATTTCTTAAAATTAGTTAAAGACTATAGAGTTAGAACCCAAACCTAAGTACATAAAGCTCTTTGGCAAAGAAAATTACATTTGCATCTCATTTGATTTGCAATAAAGGAGAAGAACAATTTTGCTTTAAATGCATTTGTTATTTACTAATGGTATCTGTTTGATTTCACTGTGTACTTCAAAAAAATTTTGTTTCCTCAAAAAGATGAAAAGTTTATTTTTTAACTTAAGTTTCAAAATACCTAAAGTGGTTTTTTTTGCTTAAAATTGCATAACTTTAATGTAATCAAGTTATTTCGGTGAAATTAATATAAATAATAATAATTTGAAATAAAATTTGTTACTATAGCTTCGAGCTATGGTAAAATCAATCATCCTTTGAGACAACAAAGGAATCAATTCACCGATAAAGATGATGATTGAATATTATTGTCATGTAGTACACTTTGAAAAATGATTTCATTTATTAGAACTTTGTGGCTTGGATATTTAATGTGAAATGATATTTTCTTAATAGGAACTTAAAAGAATTATGAAAATTTGAAAACTTTTTTTAATGTTTTTTTATTTATTACTTGTACTATTTTTTTATTAATGTCTATAACATCTTATATATATATATATATATATATATAATACTAAATATATTTTACAATTTATTATGATATCACACCGGTCGGACCGATGGTTGAACCGATCGAACCAGTCAAAGTAGTAATCAATAAGACGGTCAATTCTAAGTCCAGTCTAGTTTTCAAAACATTTATCCCTGGGAAAGATGTTATAGTTAACCAAACTGGAGGAGCCAACATATTTAGTAAATTTGATTGTAAATCAGGATTTTGACAAATTAAATTAACAGAGGAGTCAGAACCATTGACTTCTTTTTTGACTCTTTATGGCCATTATCAGTGGATTGTATTGCCATTTGAAATATGTAATGCTCCACAAATATTCCAAAGATAGATGGATGGATGGAATCTTTAAAAACATTAAAGATTTCTATCTAGTCTATATTGATGATGTTCGTATTTTCTCAAAAACACTTAAAGAACAAAAGAAACATCTAGAAATCGTTTGTAAAAAATTCAAAGATAATGGGATAATTCTAAGTCACAATAAGAAAAAATTAGAAAAAAGTAAATAAGATTACTTAGGAATAATACTAAGTTCAACAGGAATGGTTCTTCAATCTCATATTACTACTAAAATCAAGGAGTTCCCAGAAAAATTGAAAACATTAAAAGAGTTACAAAGTCTTTTAAATTTGCTTAATTATGACAGACAGTTTGTTAAGAATCTTTTTAAATGGGAAAAATCATTTTTAGAAAAATTAAAAAATCCCGTAAGAATATCAATACTAAAATTGATTGGTTTGAGGAAGATATAAAAAATTGCAAGAAATTAAGAGTTTCTTCAAACTAAATTTGAAAGACTATTTCTCAAAAGAAAACAGATTTACTGATTTTAGAAACAAATGATTTAGATATATTTTGGGGAGTAGTGCTTAAAGTTGTGAATGTATCCAAAGAAGATATTCAAAAAGAAGATGGTTTACTACAAATACTCAAAAAACAAAAAAGTTCAAATGAATTAACTTGTGGATACAATTTTGGTAAATATAAACCTAGTGAGTTGAATTATATTACATTTGATAAAGAACTTTCAGCCACAAAAATTGGTATTAAGAGATTTAAGATATACTTAGCACCAATCAAGTTCTTAATTAGAACTGATAATAAAGTTGTACGAGATTTTCTAAAAAAGAAAAAAGTTGAGAATAACTCTAGAAGAGTGAGATGGTTAAATTATATTTTTTTAGGTTTCTTTTGAAGTTGTTTATATTAATTCTGATAAACATGTTCTTTCAGATTATCATAACAGACATCCAAATGGATATTAATCTAAAATATCCTTTTGTATTGTTACATTATCAGGGAAAAAGGCATGTTGCCTCTAATTCAAGAGGAGTAAGAAACTCTGCATCAAGAGGAGCATCAAGCATGACGCCAACCATTCAATGTTGGTATTCCCAAACTATCAAAATTGGTATGTCTTAGATAACTAGTCTTGGTTTGCCCTTACAACTATGTAAATGTTATTAGTAATCCAGCTCCTAAAAAAGTTGAAGAGCCAAAAGATTTCTATAACTCTGGAATCGCTACGGAATTCTATGAGCCTTTGAATAAAGTATGTGAAACCTATATAATGGGAAAAAGGATTGATTTTAGAAGATCTATGACAGAATTGTCACAAGAACTAAAAAAGTTTTGTGACAACATTTGGCACATGCAACAGTACACAAGAAATATAGTTCTAAACATGAACTTTGAAAATGAAACTTATGATTCAGCACTTGTTTTCCAAACTAAGAGACTTATGGAAGTTTTAGAAATTGAGGTACGCAACCCTCATTTAGATAGGTTAGGAAGGATTGCACTTTTTGAAGAAGCCAAACAAAAATTGCCAAATGAAGTCTTTGAAAAAATTAATGACATGATACATGAATTAAGGATTAAACCAATTCTTGAAAATGAAACTTTTTTAACATATTTTCAAAAATATCATATCAAGGGAATTAGTTATGATCTGCAGTTATATGCCTTTTCACTTGAAGCAATTGAATGGGGATTAGTTGATATTTGTTCAAACATTCAACTTGAATTTGAAGTTGTTCTTGATAAGGAAATCAATCCAAAACCAAGCTTTGTTACAAACAGAATAAGATTATTCAAAACCACATAGTTTATTCCATCTAAAGAAAATCCTGAAGAAGTTAAAAGTTTTTAACTGATGTAATCACTCTTCAGGTTGATGTCCCAAATATGGTAATTGAAATTTTTGATGAGTATTGGGGCCAATATGAATTTGAACTAGCATCCAATACTGATCAAGATATGGATGATAATGATTATTGAAACACATTGGATTTCCCCACTTGATGTAATATTGAAAATATGATGAAGGGATAAAATAATAGAAGAAGGTGGACCCACTCAAAAAAGAATGTTGAAAATGAAGAGGAACCTCAACCATTCAAAAGTAGCTACAAACTCCAACTCAAAAAATAATGCAAACAATCGATGTCAAAAATAAAAGCTTCTACAGACTCCACCTCAAAAGACAAAGGAATTTGGACTATGACTCCACATACCTTTTATTCAACTAAATTGAAATGAGCCTTTAGAGTTTGAAATTTGCCTATAAAAGGAGAGACACTCAAATGAAGAAGGCATCAAAGAAAATATTACTCACTGTATTCCCTTAAGAATCAACCAAGTTCTCACTTCAATTTGCATTTCCTTTGTAAAATTCTAACTTTGTACAAGAACATAAAAGTGTTCTATCATATCCTTTCAAGTTTTAATTTTCATGATTTTCACTGATCAGGTGGGTGCACTCTGTAACTTTGATATCAGAGCCTCATTAAGAGGCCTAATCCAAGAGTGTGCTCCTAGATAAAGCTGCGTTCAAGCATTTGTAACTATGTCTAAGTTACGTTAATATTACATTAAAATTTTGTGTTTATTTTGTAGTTTGTCTCTTTATGCCACTTATTTAAAAGTATTGGGGTCTTTGTGTAATTTTTGATCTTGCATGTACTAGAAATTTAGAAGTCTACGCTCCCAAAGTAGACTTAGGTTATTTTCGTAAATCATTTTATTTTTGTGCTAAAAAACTTAAAAGAAACACTTGTTTATAGTAAAAAGGTTATAAAATCCCCAACTATATATTCTAACAATAATTTGGACGCAAATGGACTTGAGCTTTGACTTTAATGCATCCGGGGATGTCTTTTTCCATGTAACTTCGTATTCAAGCGAATTAATTTATTGATTAGAAGTGGACCATTTGGGACGAAAAATGACTAGGAGATGTACTAATTTTGTCACCTTGTTCCTACGTAGTTGCGACGAACTTTCATGTTGACAAGAAGTGATCCTCCACGAGAAGTTGGAAATAACTGAAAATGAGATTTTACGAAAAAAATTATTTTAATGATTAAATACTTCTTCTTTTGTTACACTGAGTTTTTAGATGTTGTGACAAATTCTTTCGGTATATATGTTTATAGAGAGAGGGGGAAAAAATCCATTTTTGTCACAAAAACTTGGCGCCGCCCACATTTAATACGATTGAAAAACTTGAGTTACATTTAGTACCACAAAAAACGAATGTGAGTCTCCTTTTAGTCTCATTGTCAATCTTTTGTTTGATCCCCGCCATTTTTTGATTACGTGTTTGACTAGTTGATTGATTCCGGCCATTTTCTAATGACGAATTCGGGATATATATTGTATGGCTTTTAATGTGATGACATGACTTTTAATTGATAACGTGTATGTTTGCTATATTAAAAAAAGATAAAATATATATTGAAAATATAAAAAGATGAATTGGAAAATATAATCCAAGGACAATGGTACATAAAATACTAAACAACATAACATATATATAAAAAAATATATTAAAAATATAACATGTGAATTAAAAAATAACATATACCAAAAGCTAATGTATCTTAAAGTAATATTTATATAGTAAAAATTTGGACCCATTCCAAACCCGTCCCATTATAATTGTGTGTGTGTATATTATTTATTAATATATATAAATTTATATGATCTATATTTATATTTTATATATCAGCATTTATGTTACATGAATAGTCACATAAAAAATATAAATATGATATTCTTGTGTATGGAAATAATTATACAACAATAGTAAATAAGTTATAATTTAAAAATATGTATAAATGAATATATAAATAATTAATACTTGAGTAATGCTATTTTTTGTTTCATCTTTAGAAATTTATTATAAAATATTTTTAAAAAAATATATATTTTTTAATTCTTTTTAAAATATAAAACGGATCTTACATGTCCAACTTGATAGGTCGTCCGGATCCTACAAAATCTTAGTCAGGCGAGTCTCGGGTGTCCCTGAAACACGCCCCATTGCCGTTCCTTTCCACATCATGTGCAACACGAGGTTCTGTTTTGCAGATTAGCACCAACTCGGCCTTAACTAATTTCGAACACTATAAATCCTCATATTTTAAACTTCACTTCAATTACAATATATAACATCACTAATTTTTTAAATTTAAAGTTTATTTCTTTAACTCTTACTTAGTTACTCGAAACATAGCTGATGGGGCCTTTCCTCAATGATAAAGTGGGGGAGGGTAGATGCTATCAAGTTGGGTATTATTCAATTGCATTTTTAATAGTAAGATCGAGTATTGTGACGTAATATTTTTTTTTAACACTTTTTAATATCATCATATTCAAATTCAATGGCTAAAATTACTAGTTAGACTCTTCCTACATTAATAGCATGAACAAAACCAATAAAGTGGAAGGTTATGGGTTCGATTCCCTATGAATATGAGTATTTTTTTAGTTTAATACTAATTTGTTTCTATTGTATAGTAGTTTGTACTTTTTTTTTGTTATTTGATGATGTTTGATTGTAATAATTTATTTTTCATTTGAAATATTAATACAATTGATTAATTATAATAGATTATGGATGTAATAAATCAATTTCTCTAATAATAAAAATTACTCCAAGCGTAATCAAATTAAATTACACACTCAATTTTAGGATGGACGGAAGACGTGAGCTTGTGTAGATTGTGTTTGAAATTTGGATGTGACACTGTACACGAAGACTTGGTCCACGTCCTCGGCTTAGATACTTAACACAAGATTCTCGTTCATGCACGCCAAGAAAGTCAACATGTTCCCATCCGATTTTTTATTTTATTTTTATAGTAGTTCACATGGGACTTATTTTCCCCATTATCACCTAGTTGTCAGTGTTGCCAACCACCTCAAGTAACTCCAATAATCATATTTGAAGTTTAACAACCTCACAAAAATCTCAATAATTTTCATTGTAACTGTTTTTTTTTTCTTTTGTAAGTGATAATTTGCGTTGAAATTTAGAGGTTTAGAGTTTGATTTCATATCCATGAATATATATATATATATATATAATGAATTATCGAAGTTGAGACCTTACTTTTGAGTTTAATTTCTCATCAACGCATGTATAAGTTTTGATTGTACTCTAATAGTAATTTTTTTTTTATATTAATGAAATAATTTGCATTTTAATTAATACAATGTAATAATTTGATTTATTCTTATAAGAATGTAAGCGAATGAAATATATATTACAATCATTCTCGATCCTCACAAAAATAGTAACAAAGGAAGAAAATTACAGTAAAATCTATTATATTGTTAATAATAGTGGGCAAAACAAAAGAATGAAAATTAGGTCTAAGTTGAATATTCCAACCTTGCTTACTACCATTCCAATTGGATACACACACACACACACACGATAAACTCATCAATTGTCTAAATTCATTTCCCATTTGCCAAAGCTCGTTGCAGCAAGGTGGAAATTTATTGGAATATATCTTTCAAGGGTCATGAATAAAATATATTTGGTAATTCTTAACAATGCTTAGAATAATTTATTTCCTTTCTTTTCTAATTTATATGGGGGCCATCAAAATATAATTGTTTTGCATATAAAGGTTCATATGGCAAAAGTGATTAATTACATGCATGACCACAATTCGAGAAAGTGGACTTTCTATAAATTTATACGCAATTGCTTCATTATAAAGAGATTAATTACCAAATTATAAAGATATTTTTATTTACTATCTCATTTTTATGTTGGAGCAAATTAATGAATCGAACTAGGTTTGCAAATTAATTTATATGCGATCGTTTCATTTTAAAGAGATCAGACAATTACAGAATTTGTTTTTTAAAAATACAATTATAGAATTAAAATAATTACATTTATTTTTTGGATTACTTTAGTATCAGATCAAATTGATTCGAGCCAGAATTTTTTCTTTTAAAATTTTGCAAAATTTATGGGCGAAAGGTAGATCCCTTGAGGTTTGACCTATTAATTGCAAATTAATTCAGGATTGTCCAAAAATTATGATACCCCGGGCCACCACCCCCCACCCCCTTCCCCAAAAAAGATTTTTTTTGGGTAACCTCACAATTTTACATAAACAAATCCTAACGAAACCCTGATTAATGGCTTCATTGTTGACCGAACATATTGTAGGGTTATCGTAATTTTTCAATAATTATAAATTAATTTGTAATTAAACCAAACTTCAGGGATGTATTTATAATTCCCCATACAATGCAAATTGTGATTAAAATAAGGACAAATTAAGTTTATACTTTTCAAGGTATTGTGTAATTACAAATCGATTTAAAAATTACAAATACCCCTCTAAAGTATGCATGCACGAGCTTAACAAAATTCATTCTTCATCAAGATGGGATGTAATTGTGAGTTATACTCCTAGTGATTTCGATGCGGTTTTGAAATGACATTCGCATGATCTTGAGAAGCCAAAAATGTTGAAACTATACATATATATATATATATATATATTGGATACAAGAAACTATATATTGAGTTAATTTCAAAGAACAAAGTAGAAGTGGTATCGGATAATAAATGGATATGCCGGATGGTGGTATAAAGTGAAATTATATCATGAAGATATGTGGAATAACAAAATTGATTGAGTGATTTGGTCAGGCTTGACAAGACACATTACTTGATGGCCGGATTGACTATTATGGCTATACGAAAGTTATATTTTGGACATCTTTGTTATTATTTGCAAGAAAGTCCTAAATCACAATAGGGCATTTGTAGTTTTTAAACAAGAAAATTTAACTTATAATTACACTATATCTTAAGTTGTGTAGACATAATTTGCCCTTAGAATAACAAGAATACTAGCGTATAACCTGTGCTACACCTAGTATCATTTTAAAGATATAGTATCATTGATAATTTATATAATATATATTAAATTTGATTGCTATAAATTTATAAAAGATAAGATAAATAAGTAAATAGATTACAAATATGAAAAGAATTATTTTGACTAGTAGAATAAATGAAAAAGTTAATATTCTAATTATATCATGAGTACATCATAATATTTCAAATTTCTTTATTCTCAAATTTCATGTTAATTTTTGAGTTTAGACTATATATTCCAACTAAATAATAATAATAATAATAACAATAACAATAATAACAATAATAATAATAATAATAATAATAATAATAATAAACATATTCTTAAACATAACTATCAAACTTCTAATATCTCTTAATATCAACGCCATCAAAAAATAAAGAAGGAAAAAAAAAATATTTTTTATCTACTTAGTTTGTATCTTACTATTATTTAAATAAATGTATTTTATTCTCATTATTTAATAGAGTGACCCACAAAAAAAAAATTGTAGAACAAATAAAGGAAAATAAATATAAAAGGAAAAAATCGACATTAAGATGTAAAATAAGTAAATAGTATTGTGCCTATATTCAAATTCTTAGATTTTCTTAAAAGAAAATATTTTGAAAAATGATGAAAAACAAAAGTATGAGAAATCCAAGTAGCTAGTACAAATATTTTATAAAAAAAAATTATCGACTACTAAAAAGAATTCATCAAATTTAACATTTTTATAAAAATTGTAAGAATAATAAGCATATTGGTTTGTAACTATGACAAATGACAATGTACATGTAAAAAATTCATATCTAATGAACCACAAAGTGAAATAATAAAATCCAAAAAAAAGCAACAAAGAATAATAAAATAAATTCTTATGCAAAAGAATAATAATAAATAAATTAGATATGTCGATAAATTAAAACCTAAAACCTTGAAGATAAAGATACAACAATGCACAAAAAGACATTGGGTAATAAAACTAATTTCACGTAGCGTTAAAGTATACAAAAAGAAAATGATAGATATAAAAAGGTAGAAAAAATATATTACAAATGATATTTTGTCCACTTTTAATGTTTTTTATCTTCTAAAATTATAATTTAATTTGGTAATATGGCATGTCGTATTTAAATATTTTTCAAGTTTGAGTTTTATAAATTTTAATTGAATATTTTAACTAATTTTTAAGGAGAAGTTTATTATAAATGGCATTATGTTAACACTAACTTTTCTAATGTATCTTAAATATAACTAACTTGATGGCATTACATAATATTTTAATTAAAATTTTCATATTTATATATTTTATTTGAAGTTATTACTTATTCTAATTTTTACATCATTGTGTGTGTGTGTAAGAGAGAGAGAGAGAGAGATTTTAAAGAGAATTAAAAAATTGTTAAATATGAACAATGGACGGATTTGAATGATTAAGAGAATGAATAAATTACAATTAATATCAACGAATCAAATAATTCATACTAAATAATTAAAAATGATTCAATAAAAAAATTATTTGATCAAAATTAAATTATTTGCGGTTTAGAGAAGCGGAGCCCACCGCTTCATTGTGATGTACTTAGTTCCACGTAAGCCGAAAAGGACATAAATAATATAAAAATAAAATAAACAGCCCAAATCCAACCAAAAGAGCTCTTCCAAATGACAAAAAATCAACAGAAGACTTTTGAAAACATGAATATTATTATTGTATATATACCAAGAACAGAATATTTTTGGCACATTAGATACGTATGAACTGGAAAATATAAGGAATTAATAACATTAATAAACAGATATAATTGTCTTGTTCAGAGAAGATTGACTGTGTTACGCCACGGTTTTTGAGGGTCGAAGCGTGAGACATGCGGATATCTTTATCTTTTTATCGCATGAACGGTTAACCTACTTCCCAGAAATCATCCATTGTTAAATATTGGTAAAGTTGAAAGTTTTGCTACACTTTTTTGGCTTTTTAACTTACCAAAACGATTCTGAGAGTCGTTGTGTTGAGAAAGAAAGTATGGTCTTTTGCTTTCACTCTAGTTCTTGAAAATTCAAATGGGCTCAAGGAAATTCTGCAAGTTGGGTGTGTAATTTTGTCTCTGTTTTTGTTCAAGATTGTGTTTTAAGGTAATCTGAGCGGATATCTTTTCTGGGGTTTTTCAAGAATTATAAGGTTTCTTGTTTTCGTTTAAGGTTTAAGAATTTTTCCAGAAATCTTGACTGCAAATCCCCACCTCCAATCCAAAAGTCTTTAGCTTTATTTCACTTGATTGACCAATATATTGAAAGATGGGGGCAAGAAACAGAAAAATGCAGTTTGTATTTCTTGATTTTTGTGTTGAAATTGATATGCGCGTATAACACCAAAATTTCGGATTATATGTTGCAGATTATCGATTGTGAAAATAGAATTGATGTAAGTATGGAAGAGAAAAGTATTAACAAAGGCTTGGATGAATTGCCAACACCATATTCAGTTGCTGCGGTGGCTATAAGTGGAAGTCGAAAAACCAAACATGTAGTTAAGTGGGCACTGGAAAAATTTGTTCCTGAAGGGGTTGTGTACTTCAAGTTGCTCCATGTCCGTCCGGTGATATCTAGAATCCCAACTCCAAGTAAGTTAATCCCTCAATAATTTGATTAGCTTAATTTTGAATTGAGTTCATAGATTTTAGTAAGTCAGAACTCTTGTTTATCTTTTTCGTGTGTTTGCTTCTGTGTGTATTCGTTTCTGTAATTCATACGACAAAGTATTTTCAAATTCAGCAACTATACGCCCACGGATGCAGGCATATAGGAGTTGGTGGGGGCGGCTTCCCCCTTCAAATACTTAGAAAACTATCCTTTACATGTATATTTATCAAGATTAAATATTTCAGCCCCCGTCAAAATGAAAATTTACTTCTCATATACTAGAGAATTTCCTTGTGGCCTCTCCAACTCAAAGTCTTGAATAAACATCTATGTGGGTTGTGAATTAACATTGGAAATTCTGCATAAAAGAGAACATGAACTTTATAGAGGAGCGATTTTGAGATGGTCGTATTGTTTGTGCCTTGTTCCAGTGGGAAATTTTATTCTTATATCTCAAGTTAGAGATGACATAGCTGTTGCATTCAGAAAGGAAGTGGAGTGGGAAGTAACCGAAAAGCTTCTTCCATACAAAAAAATGTGTATCCAAAGAAAGGTAAAAATGTGGATGGATTCTTGAAAGAATTGCTTTGCTCAGGTAAGGTGCTTATTTACTGATTTCGTCTGCAGGTGCAAGTGGAGATTGTACAGATTGAGTCAGATGATGTGGTAACTGCAATAGCTGGGGATATTCGCAAACATAAAATTGATAAACTTGTTATTGGTGCTTCATCTCGCAGTTTTTTCTCGAGGTAATGCACAAAAAGTTGATGGATGATTCAGGATTTCAATACTTCTCTCCCTTTTGCCTGAGTTGTATTGTAATTGATAAGAGGCAGATAGCCTAAATCGGGGATAAAGTGAGTTTCATATTTCATATCCATTAGATTTACAGCAGTAGTTTCTTCATCTAATTGCGTGACGAATTTCAGTTTGTGGACATATAGGTGTTGTTCTTTGTACATTTTCCTAGCATACGTTAAAGAAATATTGTATTTGTGACCATAGTTGTTAAATGCGAGCTTTGAAGCGAGGCACAGCCCTCGCACTTCGCAGGGCCCTGCGAGTTGAGTTTGCCTAAACTGCGCACTTAGGGCGCTTTCTGCGCTATAGCTCAAAAGCTCAAAGCGAGCGCTATGTGTAGTGGGCGAGGTTTTTCCAAAAAGGGACAACAGAAAAGAGTCCCATATGCAATCGGCTAGGGTTTTTCAAAAGACCAGATAGAAAAGAGTCCTATAGGGCTGGGGTTTTTCAAATGAGATGACAGAACGGAACCACAAAAGAGAGAAAAAAAATATCTGCCCTCTACTCTATACATTCTCTGAAACTATGCTTTCAAACTTGCTGAAATATCTAAAATCTGTTAATGGTACTTGAATATACTAAGTTATCTTCGTTGTTATCTTTAATTTGTAGTCTTGTACATGCTTTAGAATTGTTTAAATTTATAAGTACTCTTGAATCTCTTCATATATTGCTATATTATGAAAAATA
Source organism: Petrea volubilis (assembly GCA_026212405.1). Taxonomy (NCBI): domain Eukaryota; kingdom Viridiplantae; phylum Streptophyta; class Magnoliopsida; order Lamiales; family Verbenaceae; genus Petrea; species Petrea volubilis. The sequence continues at coordinate 18,498,859 of CM047883.1, read as the reverse complement.
CAAATATATTTTCATATGGTGCGCCTTATTTGATAAAAGCGCGCGCTTCGCGCTGCGCTATAGCCCCAAGAGGCTTTTGCGCTATAGTGCGCTTTGCGCTCTTAACAAATATGTTTGTGATGGATAAAATCACTTCATTAAAATGCTCAGGTCACACACATTGTCATCAAAAATATCAGAATGCTGTCCGACTTTCTGCACAGTATATGCCGTTTCTAAAGGAAAACTGTCATCGATTCGGCCATCAGATTCAGAAACAAACGAGAGCTTTAGAGATGACAGTAGTGACACGAGTTGTTCCACCGATAATTCTTCCGGACAGACTTCCATCTCACGAACAGGTAAATTTTTCTAGAGAGATTCACACTTATTTCAATAATTCACATTTTTTGAGTAATGTTTTCTTTTCCTTTTTATGCGTCTTCAGATTGGACAGACCAAGGCTCAATTGGGTCATCTTCTCATTTTCGATCAGCTTCACTACCCGTGCAGCGCTTTCAAGCTCTTTCAACGATAAACCAGAATCTTCTCCATAAGAGAATACCTTCTAATGGAATCATGCATCATGGAAATTTATCTCTTGATACTGTTGAAACGAATAATGGGACAACTAGGCTGTCTTCTACGTTCACAAGCTCTACAGTAGACAATCCTTCATGGGATCAAGCTTCAACTTCTGATACCTCTACTGAGAATCAGGTACCATTATTTGGCCATATTTCTTGGGATTCTGATACTTTTGCCATGCGGTGTATTACGAGCTGCAAAGATGTAATGAACTTTTCATGTGCACGGTTTATTTTGAAGGTTACCGGCGCAGTCTGACTAATTGCTTAGAAGTTTGAAATTTAGACCTCAGAATATTCTTGTATCAGGACTCGGGGATATTTTCCTAGGTCCAACTTGTAAAATAGATGCAGTCGTGCACGAGAATAAAATTTTAATGAGCATCTGTTTAATCAGATTCAAAGAAATGAGTCAATGTGTATTTAACCTATCCATCAAACAATTCTCTGATTTTATTTTCCTAAAGAAAATAAAAGAAAATCAAAGCAGTGATGCTGGGTACCCTTTGTTTGTGTCTTAGATATGACTCTTTTACTGATATTGTGAATCCGTATTATCTCACCTCTAGCCTCCAAGCAATTCCTGCAGAATAACGTACATCCCATGATTAACCTTATTCCTTTTCTGCAGGACAATATCAATTTTGAGCTAGAAAAATTGAGAACTGAACTCAGACATATTCGAGGAATGTATGCGATGGCTCAAGGTGAAGCCATCGATGCTTCTAGGAAGGTATATTTGCATACATAACAATAATCACCTGTCTGGAATCCAAAATTACATAGATTTTCACTTTCTTGTTCTCGATCAGCTAAATGACCTGCACAAACGTCGTCTGGAGGAGGAAATTAATCTCAAACAGATATGCTTTAAGGAAGAAGAAGCCAAAGAGTTGGCCAAACAGGAGAAAGAAAGATATGAAACTGCCAAAAAAGAAGCTGATTATATCAAGGAATGTGCCGAAAGAGAAGCTTCAGAGAGAATAGACGCTGAGATAAGAGCATCGCGTGAAACGAAAGAAAAGGAAAATCTTGAAAGTGCCTTGAACGGCTGCTTCCATCAGTACCGTCAATTTACATGGGAAGAAATCATATCTGCAACGTCATCATTTTCCAATAATCTTAAAATTGGAATGGGAGCATATGGAACTGTATACAAATGTAGCTTTCAGCATACAACTGCTGCTGTTAAAATCCTCCATGCTAAGGAAGCAAGCAAAACTAGTCAATTTCAGCAGGAGGTATACTTTTCTTTACGAGAATATAAGTGAATAATTTAATTTTAGCACGCTGTCCTCACTGGTAACTATGTTTAATTGCACAACCTCTTAGTTTCGAAATTATTACTACGCCCCGTTGATCACTGAAGTTGAATCAAAATAATAATAATAATAATAATAATAATAATAATAATAATAATAATAATAATAATGGATAACATTATCCATGCATGCAAGATTAATTTTGTAAAGTTTTAAAATTTGAACTTTAACTTTGTTTACCTATGTTTGATAATTAACAAAAAGGGAAACTGTAAGGTGAAAGTAAGATATAGGGGAGGTATATAAAATTTTGAAACCAATGACAGATGTTGTTTAATTTGTATATAGATTGAGGCCACACCGCTGTAATTATTGCATTAATTACTCCGTTGGAAATTATTTCAGATACGAAGCATAAAAAATCCATATTAGGACACCTTCATTTAGTTTTCTGAGTATTCATTCACGTGTATTTTTCTGAATGTTATGTCTTTACTGATATTGTAGCTGGAAATATTGAGCAAAATTCGCCATCCACACTTGCTGATCCTTCTCGGCGCGTGTCCCGAACATAGTTGCCTAGCATATGAGTTCATGGATAACGGTAGCCTTGAAGATAGACTCATGAGGAAAAATAACACTCCTCCACTTTTATGGTTTGCCCGGTTCCGAATAGCATGGGAAGTAGCTTCTGCCCTTGTCTTCCTACACAATTCAAAGCCAAAAGCCATCATACACCGTGATCTAAAGCCAGCAAACATATTGCTTGACCGTAATTACATAAGTAAAATTGGAGATGTTGGGCTTTCAACAGTGGTCAACTTGGACTCTCTTAAGGACACTGCTCCGGTGGGTACATTATGCTATATTGATCCAGAGTACCAAAGAACGGGGGTAGTCTCCCCTAAGTCTGATGTTTATGCTTTTGGGATGGTTGTTTTGCAATTGCTGACAGCAAAACCGGCAATTGCTCTGGCTCATAACGTGGAGATTGCAATGGGGAATGACCGTCTGGCAGAGCTGCTAGATTGTGAGGCTGGTGTATGGCCTATTGAAGAGACGCGGGATTTGACTCTCATGGCATTAAAATGCACGGAACTTAGGGGAAGAGATAGACCTGATTTACAAGATGAAGTGCTACCTGCTTTGGAGAAAATGAAAGACTTTGCTGAGAAAGCTCGAAATTCAGCATTGATTTCTGTGCCGCCACCTCCGAAACACTTCCTGTGCCCCATTCTCAATGTATGGATATTCTCTCTTTTCTGTTATGTGCGTGCGTGCATGCGTGCGTGCGTGTTGTTGGGGTGAAGTTGGATAATTAGAGATAATCATGATTAAAAAGTGATGTGACTTACATATACGAATGAGGGCTAATTACGGAAAACCCCTTGAAGTTAAGTCCATTTTCACAAAATTTCATGTGGTATGAAAAACTACAATTACCCCCTTGGTTCCTTGTTACACATAACAACCCCCCGCCCCCCCCCCCCCCCCACCCATCCCACCAACTGCAGGTGTCATTTGTAACAAGAAACCAAGCATTTGTGGAATCTTTGTTATTTTTGACACGACGGGAGGTTTTATGAAAACAGGCCAAATCTTAGAGGGCTTTTTGTAATTAATCTGATGAATAACAAGGTGAATTTTGTGTTGCAGGAGGTAATGGCCGACCCCTGTGTCGCTGCGGATGGGTATACGTACGAGCGTACGGCGATAGATGCATGGCTTCAGGAGAAAGATTGGTCTCCCATCACTAATTTACCTTTGTCGCACAAATGTTTAATACCGAACTATGCCATTCTTTCTGCAATAATGGAATGGAAGTCTGGAAAGCAAACATAAATTCCACTTCCAGTATGATTTTGTTGTGAAGTTTTTGACTCTTTGTAAATGCAATTTAGGGTCTCAGATGTTTTGAAATGTATGAAGGTAGTGATACAATAAGTATCTCTTGTACGGTTACAATGACTAGTTCACAGAAAAAATGGAGTACTGCGAAATTCAAGTGTAATTATGGAATTGCTTAAATATCATCCTCTTTTGTTACTCCGCTCTTGTTGGTGTTGTTGAGCAACTTACTAATCGCTTCATTCTGATATCATAGAGTAACATTTAAGATCAAATATATTTGTTTGCATGCATAAATCACATGGTTTTTAGGCCATTCAGATGTATGGATTAGAGCTTATGGATCGTCAGTGCGAAAATTTCTTGCAAGTCTGGCCCAACCAATAAATCACATGGGAAGTGTTATTTTAGTTGTCATTTGATTGGTCATTCTTTTTTGTGCCTACAAATCATATGATAAGTATAATTCATTTGCCATATGAGTGTATGGAGTACTTGTGTCGAACTAAATATGGCCTGTATCAGAATCTTCTGTTCAATGCAACAATAGCGCAGACTTATGGTAGCGCATACCACACACACACACACACACACACACAGAGGGATAGATATCTTCAACTGCAAAATTTTCCAATAGGTTACGTGTCCATGTTATATCATCTGTTGCCTTGACACTGTCATTAACAAGAATACTTAGACCTGGTTTATTATCTTTGCACAGACCTCATGTTTGCTGTCTTCAAAATGGGAGAACCATAATGACTTTATCTGTTTTCTCTCTCTCTCTCTCTCTCTCTATATATATATATATATATATATATATTTTTCTGTGATTGAGTCTGGCCTATGAGTTATATTTAAATGCTTCTGTCTCATCCAACGGCCTCAAGCATGTCCTCAACATAAGCTTAGAAGCCGAGAAATTTCGACGTTTAAGTCTCTCTGTAAAGTATACAGAGGGTACTTGCGAGAAGTTTTACTAAAGTTGGAAATTGTTGACAGCAAGAGAACGTGTCAGCAACTAAGTATGGTTCACACTGGAATCAGACACTTAAAAAATGATTAGCTTCATTAAGTTAACTATGTTGTCTCAGGCATGCAGAAAGTCAAAACATTAGAAAATCAGCCATATAAATGACTCTTCTAGTATTTAACCACTTATTTATAGTCATGTTTCAGGATTTTGAGAATGTGACACATATCTCTGGTTTATATTTTTGATCATTCCTATCTGATTCGTATTTGTTAATTTTCTTTATTTTTACTTCCATTTGAATTTATGCTCATATACAAGAACTCGAGAATGCAAAACAAAAATATGCCTAAAGTAGATGGCATTAACGGATTGCAGCCCTCGACAATATCTTCTGTTGTTGCAATAGCTATAAACTGCAGCAGGAAAGGCAAATATGTGATCAAGTGGGCTTTGGAAAATTTGATTCCCAAGGGAGCCCCCGAACAAGTCTGCTTCAAATTGCTGCACGTTTTTCCCTGGATCAGTACAGTCCCTGATCCCCTGTAAGTTCTGCCTTTTGCTGATGCAGATGAGTTGCTTGTTAACTAAATCTTAGAGTTTCTTGATTAGTAGTAAAATTTGATATTTTAGTTTGAATATGTGCAAAGAGTTTTGATTTTTAATTTTTTTCGACAGTGGGAAGTGGAATCCCAATTGCACAAGCGAGAGATGATGTTGCAGCTGCTTTCAGAAAGGAAGCAGAATGGCAAACAAGCGAAAAGCTTCTTCCTTACAAGATATCTTGCATAAGGAGAAAGGTTTTTGGAAATTGTATCGGCTTTTGAGAGCACATCTGAAAGCCTATTTATGCTGTTATTAAAATATTATTTGGTCTGTAATGTAGGTCCAAGTAGAAGTGCAAATTGAATCAGATGATATCGCAAACGCAGTAGCTGAGGAGATTGTTAAATACAGTATCAACAAGCTGGTCATTGGAGCTTCGTCTACGGGTGGTATGTTTTCAAGGTAACACAATTATCCCGTTTTGATCATCAAAATTTGATTAGAACTGAAACAATTTGTAAAAAACGTGGATAACATCATCCATGCATGCCAGAATAATTTGAAAAGTTAACATCATTTATTTATGTGCAGTAATCACCATAGGGGGTAACTGTAAGGTTGAAATAAGTGAAAGGTAGGTATGTGTAATTTTGTAACCAAAAAAGGATATTTGTTCTATTACAGACAAAAAATGCTGAAGGGTTCTCCGATTATTGCTTTTATGTGATTGCATATTTATCGTCACAGACTGTCTGATAAATAGGACAGTTCTTATGGTATGTCTAGGGGACAAAATTGGTCGGCAAGGATCTCAGAATGCTGCCCAAGCTTTTGTACAATATACGCTGTCTCGAAAGGAAAATTGTTGTCAGTGCGCCCTTCTGATCCGGAGGCCATGTTCAACGCCAGGGATGACACCAGTGAGACTAGCAGATTTAGCAATTATTCTTCGAGCTATACAATTAACTCAAAACCAGGTATAACTTTTGATTTAAAAAAAAAAAGAAACAAAAAAAGAATAAGTATACTTATGCATGCACCCCTTGAGGTTTGCTGTAAATACAATTAGTCCCCCTGAGGGTTGCTTAGTTACAGCTTCCTTGCCGTCTATTTTTTAGGGTGTCTAACTGTAAGATGAAAGTTAACAGCAGGGCGGTTTCTGTAATTATTCAAACCTTAAGGGAGTATACCTGTGCGACAAAAGTTGCTGGCAGTAGTGGTTTATTTAATTATACATACCTCAGGGGCTGTAAGTGTAATTTACACCGAACCTCAGAGGGTATTGGTGTGTAATTATCCAAAAAGTATCATTTTATACTCACATATTCTGTTGTACAGATGTTAAAACTTTGAGCTTAATGTTTTTCTTTTACAGAGTGGACCAGGAAAGGTTCAGCTATTTCGTATACTACTTCCCTAGCTTCCTCTCCAAACAAGCAATTTCAATCTGTTTCAACTATGAACTACAACATGTCGCATTCAAGTGTTCCTAAAACTTTGTCTTACTATATTGGCGAAGGCGAGGACGATGAAATTTCTAGCTTCAGTAGTAGCTCGGTTATTAGTGATCAAAAGAGCAAGGAGAATAGTTTCAGAAGCTTGGTAATAGACAATCATTCTTGGACAACTGATCAATCTTCCAGCTTAAATGCATCTGCAGATGTTTCATTGGGAAGTCAGGTAACACTAATTTTGAATTATTAAGCTCGTTTATGTCGATGAATTTACGGTGACGAGCAGTAAGTGGTATAGTCTTTCCTTTTTCAGGTTAATATCAACTTCAAGCTAGAAAAACTAAGAATGGAATTGAGACGTATACAGGAAATGTACGCAAATGCGCAAACTGAGGCCATAAATGCCTCTCGGAAGGTACTCTTACTTTTTTTTTTTTGATTTATATGATAGGTTCTATGTGGGAAATATGTACACGCTTTTGTGGGTCGCTAAGACGATTATCAAGCAACCAAAAGATCTCCTTTCTTTTTACTTTAGTTACAAAAGCAGGAAAAAGAATACCATGGTTAATTACAGAAAACATTCCTAAAGATTAGGCCCTTTCTCACAAAATCTCTGGTGGTATGAAAAATTACAAACACAACCCTCGCGCCCCCTGAAGTTTGGATTTTTAGTACAAATCTCACCTACAGTTGGGGGGTTTTGAAACATTGAGCCAAATATCAGGGGGCATTTGTATTTTTCATACGACAAAGGGGTTTTATAGAAAACAGACCTGACCTGGGATTTTTTTGTAATCAACCCATGCTTAATTACAATCTGCACATCTCATTCGAACTGCCTCGTTTAAATAATTTTCTTCCTTCAGTTAAATGATCTTCACCAGCAGCAATTAGAGGAAACCATTAAGCTCAACGAGATAAGCCATAAAGAGGAGGAAGCTTAAAGAATTAGCTGAGCAAGAAAAGGCCAAGTACGAAGCTGCAAAACAGGAAGCTTAATATGCAAAGGAATGCTTCGAAAAAGAAGCAGCAATAAGTACAGCAGCAAAGAAGAAAGCTATCCGAGATGCCAAAACAAAAGAGAAGCTCGAGAGTTCTTTGGCTGGTCCAGTGCACCATTACCAGGAATTCAGATGGAAAGAAATTGCTCAGCAACTTCATCACTTTCAGACGAACTCAAAGTCGGAATGAGATCTTATCGAACAGTCTACAAGTGTAGTCTGAGGCATACAACTGCAGCTGTAAAAGTGCTTCATTTTATGGCAGCTAACAGAACGAAACAATTTCAGCAGGAGGTATGAGAAACACCGAAATTTAATTATTTAACGTCACTCATGTCTAACAGTTTAAGGCTTTACTTAACTTCCGTTATCTGTCTTACTAATCTTCAGCTTGAGGTATTGAGTAAAATCTGTCATCCCAACTTGCTAACTCTTGGAGAGTAACTCAACCGTGGTTGCTTGGTATACAAGTACATGGAAAATGGCAGCCTGGAGGAGAGATTGTTCTGGAAAAACAACACCCCTCCAGTTCCGTGGTTCGAGACATACCGAATTGCTTGTGAAGTAGCGTCAGCCATCATCTTCCTTCACAACTCCAAGCAGAAGCCAATCATCCCCATGATCTCCACCCAGCAAACATACTTCTTGACCACAACTTTGTGAGCAAAGTCAGGGATGTTGGGCTATCCACAATGCTTCATTCGGACACATCTAATGCGAAAACATTGTACAAGGACACGAGTCCTATGGTAACCCTTTGCTGTATAGACCCTGAATACCAAAGGACAGGGCTCATTTCTCCCAAGTCCGATGTTTATGCCTTTGGAATGGTGGCTTTGCAGTTGCTCACTGCAAAACCTGCCATGGCACTTGCAAGGACAGTAGAGATGGCTGAGGCTGGCAAGTGACCTCATGTTGAGAAGGAGCTGGCTATGCTTGCATTGAGATGGACTGAGCTTCGCCATACATAGACCTGATTTGAAAAATCAGATTATTCCCGCATTGGACAAGTTAAGAATTGTTGCTGATAAAACTCGCGGATTCGGCAATGACTGGTCCAACGGGTCCTCCTGTCCATTTCCTATGCCCAATACTCAAGGTATGATGCCTAGATTTTTTGTTTTAAACTTGTTATAGATATTATATATATGTAATGTTAATGAGCCGGTATCGAATATGATGTCAGAGTTTGGCCAAAACAGGTGGTCCTAGTTTGAAACCTCACTACCACCAATTTGTGAAAAAGTTTCACTGAAAGGCTTTAAAAAACTAATAACGGTAAAAATAATAATAATAATAATTACCACAAACCCCCGAGGTTTATCTCATTTACAAAAAAAAACCCTCTTTCTCTATTAAAATTACAGTTATCCCCTTCTGAACGGTTTTTCAGAAATTGGGGGAACCAACAACCGGTCCTATTTGTAAGACGGAAGCAAACTTCAAGGGTGGTAATTGTAATTTAATAGATAGAGGGTTTTTTTGTATTTGAGACAAATGGGTTTTCGGTAATTATTCCAAAATTAAAAAAAAAAAAAATGCCTGCATGTGATGGGGTGTATCATAGATGATATAAATGTTTAATGTTATAAATATTACAAACATTTGGTGTTCTCCTCTCTAGTAGATTAAACTTTTACATGAAACCCGTGATTAAGGTATCATATTGGGAGAACAAGTTTGCATACAAATAAATGATCCTCTTATTTCGTTCGTTTGAATAAAACTAAGAATCTTCGTTTTGCTTGACATGGATTTCATTGATGATTCTCACAGCCCATAAATTTCAGTAGGTATATCCTGCTGTGTTGTTGAGTTCATCAAATAAAAACCTAAAATGTCTGTGTTATTTGATTGCTACTGAATGACATCTTTGCACCTCAATAAATATATAAACTGGAAATTGGAAAGTTCTCTACCACTTAAGACGTGTGTCATGCCATAAAAATCCAAACGATTATTTTAATCAAATTTTGTATATAAATTGTAAAATTCTTATACTTTAGGTGATGATCCGTAATCAAAAAAAGGTTAAAAGTGACTGAAATTTATAGAATAAGTGGTAAACTGCAAATACCCGTGTGTTTTAGGTTGTGATCACCAACAAAAAAAAATGGTTAAATTAAAAAAATGTTGTACTTTGGGTGACAAAATACTTCCTTTTTTCTGATTTTTTTTTCAAATATATCCTACATTTGTGCACTGTGACTTTCTTTTCAATAAGATGAGTTTAAAATAGTGTTGCAGAACTATGTTAAGCGAGGAAAAGAATACACAAAAGGTTAGGAGTTCGAGGCCTTTGATTCAATGGATACGTACCTCACTTATAGAGGTCTGGGGAGATATATAAGCAATAGGGTTTGAATTATGGTGATTGTGTATGTGCGTGCATATTGTAATATAAAAAAATAAAAAATAAAAACATAAAAGGTTAGTAGTGACTAATATTGCAGGGCCACACGACGCTTCATGACCTAGAAATCAAGAGTTTTATTTTTATTACGATAGATTTATCTTTAATTTAATTATTATTATTATTACACGCACAAGGTTGTCGATAATGTAATTGTCTGTATTGAATGAGTTTAAAATATCGATTTAATATATTAAAATACTTTACTGCAACAAAGTTGAGAACTAGTTACTGAGGCCAACGAACAGGAATGGTTGCTAATGTTTCATGAATCCAATCAAACTAACATAGGAAACTAAAGTATTCCAAGGTCAACAGCACAGCGAGATTGCTGTCTTTGTCAGAAACCACTCACCAACCAACGAAAAAAAAATATCTCCTGCCTAAAGAAACAACTCATGATCTTTTTAATGTTGTATTCTCTAAGGTAAGTTCAAATTTACACAAAACTGATAAAACATCGATGATGTCCGTGTTGTTTTTTTTTTTTTTTCTTTCTTCTGGTTCTGTGATGTCCATGAGGAAATTGAAGAGCTGGCCTGATAAGTCCAACATTGAAAATTGTCACGCCAGCAAGAAAGTCATTTGTACCTCAATAATACATAGCAGGGACGGAGTCAATAGGGGGCTGGAGGAGGCGATCGTCCCTGTTTAAGTTTGTATTGAGCTAAAATTTAAAATTTTGATCACCCTAGATCTTAGAAATATTTTTAATATTTGACAAAAATTTAATCTCACTCCGCAAACAAAAATTTATGACTCCGTCTCTGACAAGGTGCATTTTGTTTTCCACCGTTGAAACTGTCTGAAAATCAGAGATATCTCCAAGCACTACCTCAAAGATCCATGTCAACATTCCACTATGTTGTTGCCAGGGCATGGGAATCTTATTTTTCTGGAAAAAGAGCTTACAACCTTTTTTCTCAGAGTCAGGACAATTCAAGATTTAACAGCAACTATTAATTTCAGCATTCTTCTCATCAGAATCTTACATTTCCTGTCAATTTGGACAAAACTCTCCACCTTGTTGGCTTTGTGAAATGATCCTTTGTTAAGTCTCCATCCTAAAATCAACCAAAGTCACCTTCTGATGATGCAAACGTGCTCAAGAATAGTGCGTGGATAAAAATCGAGAAATTCTTGTATGCACCCGGTTTCGGTTCAGATCCACACACCAAGCAGTCAGTATTGTGCCATATGTTACATGTACATATCTTTTCTCAAACCCCCTAGGAGATTGCCAAATTTTTCGAACCCAATTAGAGGGGGGTGTCGATGCTTATGAAAGTTATGGGGGTTCTTGGTAATTTGACTATCTCAGTAGGGGTCTGAATGTAATTAACCCAATAAATTAAAGATGTGGCACAATTCTGGCTATTTTAGCACATACTTGGGTCCAAAACCGAGTGCATACAAGAATTTTCTGAGCATTCAGCACGACCTCTATTAGTTGTTGCCATGATCACCAAAGAAGTCAAACCATGATCAAGTTGACTATGTCCCCAACATGGCATTCGACTTTCCGATTTCTTCAAGCTTGTCAAGAATTTGCTTTATATCGGGCCTAAGGAACCGGGACAGTGAACAACAAGCCATTGCTAGTTGAAAATATCTGAAAATCCCGTCTTCAACAACCGCCCTCTGATCATCGCTTAGGCCAACCAGAATGTCGGGGTGATACAAGCCCATGATTCTATCATCAATAACTGCACTTCTCAAAGCCCCCGGCAAATAAAACTCTTGATCCTGAGACGAGTTTTCATCAATCGGTTTTCCACCGGTCAGTAATTCTAGAAAGATCACCCCTAAGCTGTAAATATCACTCTCTTCACACACATCTTTCATTTTGATCAATTCAGGTGCTTTGTACCCCTGAGATGCAGACACTTCGAGCATTTGTTGCCCCGCGGTAGGGTTCAGGAGAAGGTGCAGCCCAAAATCCGACACGTAAGGCTGATAATTGAAATCCAATAGAATATTTTCCGACTTGAGGTTACCATGGATCACGGGCTTTTCCAAAGATGTATGAAGATGATGAACTCCTCTAGCTATGCCTATGGAGATACTACATATCACGGGCCATTTTCGGGCCTCGCCGTTACCACCTGTGCATTAAAGTTTCCATTTCTCTATTCAGTGTGTTTTCTAAAATGAAAATAAGAACATAAGTGACATTTTCCAACTATGCAGCTAGCAATTAATCCGTAACATTATCAACACATATGGACTGCTCTTAAATATGCATACCAAACAGATAACTATCTAATCCAGCCAAACGCTACAAAGCAAGGCCTTTTAACCACTCTAACCTTTGTGTAAGAGCTCTCAAATCATATCAACTAATAATTCAGCAAGTTTAAATCGCAATGCGACAAATATAATACAACTTTAATGCAGATATAGTAAAAGGGACAACATACTTTAGGAGATCCACCACTATCAATAAAATTCAATAAAGTGATCAATCACGACAAAGTTTAAAAAAGATGGATATTAGCACTTTTCTTATCAAGGTACCATCTTTAAAGTTAAAAACGCCAACATTTTCGAGATTGTTTTTCCCCAAGGTAAAATATATGGCAATGTGAACAAATATTTAACAAACCAAGATTGACAAGACAAAATCAAGCAATGTTCTTGTAGAAAAACTGAACACACAATAAAAATAACACAAAAAGATTCAATTTTTATAACAGAGATTGTACCTCTGACAAAGTGAGCCAAGTTTCCGGGCCGATAAAACGGATGAACCATGAGCTTCTCCCCTCTCGGCCCGGCATAAAATGCGTTCAGAGGCACCAAATTTGGGTGCCTCACAGACCCAAGCAGCTCTAAAATTGGCACCACCTCTTGTATCCTTAGTGTACAAGTAGGCCTCAAGAATCTAAGCAATGTAAGCGAATTTGAACTAACCAAACAAGCCCTATACAGAGTCCCATAGCTAGATTTCCCGATAACCTCACCGGGGGCATCAAGAATTTCCTGTACACTAAGATCCTCACCCCCCTGAAACTTGATCAAATCCTCTGTGTTCACAATCCCATCTTCTTCTTTACAATCAAGGGCACCTTCTATATCTCTAGAACAATTTTGAGCTCTTTTTCTTCTAATAAAACAAACGATTGTGAGTAAGAGAATTGTTAAGGCTGATAATGAGGGTAGGCCTATGATTAATATGAGTTTATGCTTGTGTTCCATGAGAAATGGTTCTTGGGATCTTTTGCGTTGGGGTAAAGATTTAAACTTTATGGAGTTTTTTGCAAGATTTGGGAAATTGTGTTTAGAATATGAATTCAAGAATGTGAGTGTGAAAGAAAAAAAGAGACAAAAATTAAGGTGTAGAAGAAAATGGAATTTTTCTGAAAAATCCCAACTCCCATTGGAGTAACTGGCCACGAAAATCTAGAGGACTTGATTAAAACTGCAAAAATGATGACTTCAGAACTGACCTGCAGACATTGCCTGTGAATAGGTATGTGTATGTCAGTATGTGCTTGTGCGTGTGTGTGTGAGAGAGAGAGAGAGAGAGAGTCAGAGAAGACAGACTGTTTGAGAGAGAGAGAGGAGAAAATTCTGGCAGGTGGATCCATGTGCTGATTTTAGCTAGCGGTCGATTTTGTTGATGTTAATGCATTTCATTAATTAAATGACTTTAGTTTGCACCAATATTTTCCATTATAAATTGTATTTATTTTTTATTTTAGTGCATGTGTGCACACATAAGTGTAAAAATTTCAAGTAAATGTATAATTAAAAACATAATTTTATATATTTGATTGAAAAATTATTCCATACACTCGGTATGTACTCTATATATGCACCAAATAATTTATACGTCTTAAACATTATTTTTTTTAGAAAATTATTAGCATACAAAATATAATGTAATCTGAAAAATATAATCCATATATTGGGTCCAAAACCTGAATTCATTAAAAATATATATATATATATATATATATATATGTTTCAAACATGAAATTGGAAGATTTTTTGAAGTGTGTGTCGAGTTTTAACTTTTAACATGCTTTTAAATGTGGTCCTTTCTAAGAGCTTTAACCCCATTTTTGACCTTCCTTTTGACATATAACTTAAATCACGAGGTAGAGGGATATGGAACATTGTGAAGTATCTTTCCCATTTTAACTTTCTGGAAATAAACACTGAAAAGCATATCTTAGATGGTAAATTAAATTTTTTGGTCAAAATATGTGATTAGACTTCATAAAGTCAAATTTATTCTGTTTCTAGTAAAAGTTGTGATGCATGGATACGATGTAAAGCCACAATTACGAAACGATATAGAGGCAGATGATTATTTTTAAAATTTTAAAATATGACGCCTCCATTTGTTATAAAGTTTTATATATAAATATATAAATATAACCATATGAATGTATATAGTTGATAGATCATTTATAAAGATATAGTACGAGTTTAATGAGAATCTCATTCATGGGTTATGTTGGATGTCAATTGCTGTAATTTGTAGGTTATAATAAAACAAGAAATAAAGTCGATAACTTTATAAAAGAAAAAGAAGAGAGAGAGAGAGAGAGAGAGAGAGAGAGAGAGAGAAATTGGCTGTAAATTATGTAAATTTTTTTAATAATAATTTAGCATTTTGAACTTCAATGAACTTTTATGGCCTTATTTAAATAATTCAACAAATCTATACTATTATATATTTGAGAAATGTCTTTTGATCCAAAATGTGTAATTTTGACTAAATTCTTAATTCTTAGAATTTTGAATTAATTTTAATTGTTAATAATGAATTATTTGATTGGTAAGTATTAATTGTTAATTTCTCTCTCCTAATCATATAAGTCCACCAACTATTCATATTTAAAACTCTCTCTCTCTCTCTCTCTCTCTCACACACACACACACACATACAAAGGACATAAAAGCTATAATAGTAATTTTCAATAAAAATAAATATGGATAATGAAAATTATAATTTAAACATTACGTAAAATCATCACATTAGTTATAATTTAAGAAATATTAGGAATGTAAATGTCAACACAATATCATTTATGATAAATTTCTCCCCAAAAATTAGAAAAAGCACTCAATTAAAACTTACATAACTCAAAATTCAAAAAATATCTTCAATATGATAGGTCATATCACCAAAATTAAATTGTAATTTTAAAAGGATTAAAAAATTAAAATATGGATACAATATTATCTACAATATATGTTTTCATCTTTTTATCTCTATCATTTCTTTTTATATAGTTTAACACTACGCGGAAGTTTTATTATCCAACTTTTTTTTGTTCACTGTCCTATCTTTATCTTCAATTTTTTTGATATATGTTAAATTGTCGACATATTCAAATTTTACTTATTTATTGTTATTTGCTTCCATTTTGTATTGTATTATATCATTTTATATCATTTGGATATAAAAAAAAGTTTACATATAATAAACTAAAAAAATGTACATATAACAAACCACAAATTGATTTTGATAGTGGTCTTTGACCAACATCATCTAATAAACCACAAAATAATTTTTTAATTAAAATAATTATTGGCTAGGTCTTTTAAATAATAACTACCGTATTTGGGCATACTTTATGTGTGTAGCAAAATAAAAATGAAATATAACTTAATAAAAAAATTAATTTGTAATAATATAAAATTAATTTTCTGTATAATTGATTGATGGAGTATTTTACTATCAACATTTTGAAAATAAAGCACTTTAAAAAATTTTACTTAATTACTTAATATTAATTATTTTTTATTTTTTATTATATACATGTTTTAATTGATGAATGAACATTTACAATTGCGAAAATTATTTGACATTCTCAAAATATAATTTACTAAGAACAAAATATAACCAATTATTTCCACGAATATTAATATAAAGATAATAAGACAAAGCATATACATAATATAATAAGGGTAATTTTGTCATTATGGTAACCAATTTTAGGAGAGTAAATGATGTTTTCTAGAGTACAGAGGGGTACGTGTTACAAATGACATAGTACAAAGGGGCCCTTAAAATATTCATCAGAAGAAGAATTGATATATGAAAGGAGGTTACTTATCAACAAAAAAAAGAGAGAGAGAGAGATATGGAATGAGATTCAAAATATTCCCAACATCTAAAATACATCTAACGCAAGTTTAGGACGAATTGTTTATTTGAAAATTATAGAAGGAGATTCACAACATTCAAGTTGCATCAAGAGTACTTGATGTTTCATAATTTAATTATTATTTTATTTAGATATTATGATTATTATTCTTTTATGGAAAATAAAATTCAATTTTAATTTATTTTATGAAGCTTCACATCCTTATATGTTTATGTGCATAAAAAAATATAGTGTCGTGTATTCTAATATATGTGGATAATAATCCATTATTTTGTGCCTATTAATTTAGAGTAACTCATAAATTATCATTCATAACTTTAATATATCTAAAAAGTTTATTTATAACTTTAGTTTTGATCGCATATGTAGATTTTATCTTATTTTTTTTGATATAATTTTTTTTGCATGACAATACTTTTCTTTTTAAAAAAGTTTAAAAGCTTCAAATATGAGTAAAATATTATCTATTTAATTATTGAATTGCATTGAAAATTATTTAAAGTGAATTTTATTTTACATTAACAAAATATTTTATTTTTATCTTTTTATACATTATGATACATTGTGATATACGTGCATAGCACGGGGTACATGCTAGTATATATATATATATATATATATATATATATATATATGGCCTTCTCGTATTGATGTCGTAGATATCAACTGTTTTTTTGCTTTTACTTTGAGGTCAATTTTGGTTTATTAAAACACGTACTAATATTATGAGAGTATTTGGCTAAGTTTATTTTAAAGAGCTTATAAACTTATAGAACTTAGAAGATATTTTTGGAGCTGATAAGCTCCTACATCTTATTTTATAAATAAGTTTATCAAGTGTTTGGATAAAATAAAACGATGTAGCTTATAAGATGTTTTTGGAGTTGATAAGCTGTAATTTTGTTTGGTAAAAATTAAAGCTTATATATCTTTTTTTAAGTATAATGATGATTCAAAAAAATAAAATTAAATTAATTTCATGTAAATAAATATTTTTTGTGATAGTAGAAATGTAATCTTGACAAAGAAATAAATATATTTATATTATTTATCTTTCAGCATTAGACATCTTATAAGCTGTTTGGAAAAAAAAAATTAGGGGGAGCTTACTTTTTTTTTTTGGAGCTTTTAAGCTCCTGACAACTTATTTTTGGAGCTTATAAGTTCATTTACTAAAAAATTTACCAAACACTTTTAAAGAGCTTATAAGCTCTCAAACAATTTATAAGATATTTTTAAAAGCTTATAAGCCGAACACACTCTATATTGAGATTATGTTCATATCTAATATTGCATGCCTCTAATATTAGACCTATCCTTACATCTTGGTAGAAGGTTTGATTCATAAAAATCAACTAAGAAAAGGGCTTAATAGGATTTTTTTTGGGTGTGGAAATAGGGGTGGAGTGGGGGTAATTGAATAACATAACCAATATTTTTTTTATTTCTCTATATTTATACTATTTATAAAGCATTAGACCCCTATAATAGATATTTATACTATTAAATATTTGGAAAAGTTTTTTGACCAAAATAGTATAATTTTGATTAAATTCTCAATTTTTAGAATTTTGAATTAATTTTAATCATTTAGGATGAATTATTTGATTAGTTTACATTAATTGTAAATTTTTTATTCTCTCTCTAATCATTAAAGTCTACCAATTATCCATAAATTCAATTAGTTTGCATTAATTGTAAATTTCTATATTCTCTACCCTAATCACTTAAATCCATCAACTATCCATGTTTAATTTTTTTAATCCCCCCTCTCTCTCTTTCTTTCTCTCTCTCACACACACAAACAAGGATATAAAAATAGGATAAGTAATAATTTCAAATAATAACATATATATACAAAGAAAATTTTAATTGAAATATTATGTAATGTCATAAAATTAATTCAATTTAAGAAATATTAGAAAAGTCAATATGATAATGTCATGTGTAATAAATTTCTCCTCAAAAATTAGTAAAAACTTTCAACTAAAACCTATGTAACTTAAACTTAAAAAATATTTTAAATAAGATACGCCATATCATAATTTTAAAATATGTAAAAAATTAAAATGTGGACACAATATCATTTACAATATATTTCTTTAATCTTTTGGTTTAACGCTATATGATAATTTTATTATCTAACTTCTCTTTGTGTATTGTCGTATCTTTATCTTCAAATTTTCTTGGGTATTAAATTGTCGACATATTTAATTTATCTATTATTCTTTTTTATAAGAATTTATTAATTGTTCTTTTTTAATTCCTTTTGGATTTGATTATTTTACTTTTTGGTTAATTAGATATAAATTTTTTATATGTACATTACAAATTAGAGAATTGTTATTGGCACTTCAAAATTGTTATTGACACGCCCTTTTACTTTATAATTTTTATTAATTGACTAATATACTCTTTTAATTTTTAAATATTAATTTAATTTGATTTATTGGGAAAAAAAAAGCCCTAATAGCCTATTATTCACTTTCATACATTCCAGAATACTATCCTTCGCCATCTTCTTTTTGGCTTTGGTGACGATAACTTCAGAATTGTTATTCAACTTCTTATTTTGATGATGACCTGACAAAAATATTTGTTCTAATATTGTTGTCTTTTGTGCAATATTTTGCCCATATTTTACATTATATTTTTCTACTCTTTTGTCATATTAATATAATGTTACTTGAAAATGGAGGCAACTAATATTTTAAAAGATTTAACAATGATTTTTAAGTTGCGGGAGAAAATAAAGCTTTTGAATATCAAGAGTAACGAGCAAATTTAAGATATCTACCATTTTTACAATCCATTTAATAGCAACAAATGTATTTATTTCTTTTTCATACTTTTTATATTATTTCATTAAGTTTTTTGCTCAAACTTTAATTTCAGCATGCATACATTTATATAATATAATTTTTTTCTTGATGTGCAAATTATTCTATTAAAGTTGATATATATATATATATATATATATATATATATATTTGTAGGAATAATATATGGATCAAATAGTTGGTGCATACTTTGAATGAGATATCATGCCTTAAAGATTGTATCATGAAACTCATCTTTCTTTTTCTTTTTCTTTTTCTTATTTATTTATTTATTTTTATTATTATTATAGACCTTTTGTTTATTTGAAGTTAGATAATGTTGAGGACAAATAAAATTAGTGGGGACATACAATTTATTTCTTTTTACCTAATATTTTACATATTTGAATATCAGTAGAATTATACAATCTCTTTGGATTTCTTTATCACCCTATTTTTTTTATATATATATTTAACCTATTTTCTTTTATTTCATAGTTTTGTATCTATCTTAGAAGTTTCATTTATGACTTGAAAATTTTTGTTAGTAATATATATTTTGCATTAAATGGGACAACAAAGAAAGTTAAAACAAAAAATTAAGGAGTTTACATTAATGTTGTAATTTCATGTGTTTTTTATAACCAAAATGTAAAAATGATTAACAATAAAGACAAGGCTATGCCATTGAAATTAATAAAAATAGTGTTCTAAAGATGAATGGGCAATTTAGTTAATTTTTCAGTACAAAAAATAAAGATGGAGTGTCAATAACAATTTTGGAGTGTTAATAACAATTACCTACATATTATTATAACTACAAGCCAATATGTTTATTCTTACAATATTTGTAAAATTGTTAAATTTGAAGGATTATTCTTAATTGTTGATATTGATATTTTGTTGATATTGATTTTTTCTCTCCTATTTTTATTTTTCTTTATTTTTTCTAAATTTTTTTTTGTTTTATAAAATCACTATATTAATAGTAATGGGTACAAAATGCATTAATTAAAATAATAATAAGATATAAACTGAGTAGATTAAATATCGTACTCTCATTCTTTATTTTGAATGGTGTGCCTATTAGAATATATTAGAAATTTCATAATTAAGTTTCAGAAGAATTTTTTTTTTTTATTATTATTATACCTTTATTAAGTTGGAATGTATAGTTTACCCTCAAGAATTAACCTGAAATTTGAAAATAAATATATTTTTAAAAAAAATTAAGAGGCTCTCATGAATATATTAATACATAGTAACTTTTTTATCTATTTTATTGATTAAAATATAATTTTATTATATTTTATATTTATTTACTTTTTTATATGATCTTTTATAAATTTATAGTAATCAAATTTAATGTATACTAATAACGTTTTGACAGTAATATACTTTTAAATTAATATCGGGTGTAACATGGGTTCTACGCTAGTATTATATATTTGAAGGAGGTATTTTGACCAAAATATATAATTTTGACAAAATTCTTAATTTTTATAATTTTTAATTAATTTTAATGGTTTGCAATGAACTATTTGATTGGTTTGCATTAATTGTAAGTTTCTTTATTCTCTCTTGTGATCATTCAGTCCACTAACTTTTTATATTTAATATTTTTTAACCTTCTATAATCTCTCTCTCTCTCTCTCTCTCTCTCTCTCTTACACACACACACACACACAAACAAGAATGTAAAAATAGAACAAATAATAACTTCAATAATAACATAATAACATATATAGATAAGCAAAATTTTAACTGAAATATTATATAATGCCATAAAATTAGTTTCAATTTAAAAAATATTAGACAAGTCAATGTGAGCATAATGTCATTTGTAGCACATTTCTCCTAAATAATTAGTAAAAACTTTCAACTAAAATTTATGTAACTCAAGCTTGAAAAATATTTTAAATACGATTTGTCATATCATAATTTTAAAAGATGTAAAAAATTAAAATGTGGATATAATATATTTTTTTTCTTCATGTTTTTATGTATGTCATCTCTTTTTATATAATTTGATGCTACATGAAAGTTTTATTACCTAACTTCTCTTTGTGCGTTATTGTATCTTTGCCTTCAAATTTTCTTGAGTATTAGATTATTGACATATCTAATTTATCTATTATTCTTTTTTTATAAGAATTTATTAATTATTTTTTATTGCTTCCTTATGGATTTTTTTTTATTTTACTTTGTGGTTCATTAGATATAATTTTGTTTACGTATACATTACAAATTGTTACAACTACAAGCCAATATGTTTATCATTCTTACAATATTTTATAAAATTGCTAAATTTGATGGATTTTTCTTAATTATTGATATTGATAATTTTTTATCAAACAATTGTATTAACTAATTGGATTTCTCATATTTTTGTCTTTCATCATATTTCAAAATATTGTTCTTAAGGAAATTTTAAGTTTGAATATAGATACAGAACTAATTTTTTATTTTGCATCTTAATGTTGTTTTTTTCCTCTTATTTTTCTTTTTCTTTATTTGTTCTACAATTTTCTTTTTCATTCTTTGAGTCACTCCATTAATAATAATGGTAATAAATTATATTGATGTAAATAATAATAAGATACAAACTAAGTAGATTAAGAGAGTGCTCGACTAAGCTTATTTTAAAAATCTTATAAGCTCGTGAAGCTTATAAGATGTTTTTGGAGCTTATAAACTCCTGCGTCTTATTTTAAAAATAATTTCCTAAATTGTTTGGATAAAATAAGACCTTACAGTTTATAAGATATTTTTGGAGCATATAAGTTGTAATTTTATTTGGTAAGAATTAATTTTATATAAATAAATATTTTTTGAGATAAGAGAAATGTAATATTGAAAAAACTAATTATTATTAGGGCGAATTATATCTACCTCCCTTGAGGTTTGGCAAAATTTCAATTTAACCCATGTTTTTTTGTAAATTACAATAAACCCTCTGTGGTACGTAATAATTACAAGTGATGAACGGAAAATATATAAAGTCCATTTTGCCCTTTATTTTTTGCTGATATTAAATAGGGCGAATTACATTTACTTCCCCTGAGGTTTGAAAAAATTACAATTTAACCAACAATTTTGTTTATATTACAATAAACCCCCTATGGTATGTAATAATTACAAGTGATGGACAAAAATGTATAAAACTCACTCTTCGCCTCAATTCCACTGCCTTTATCGACTCTAGCCCAAGATTGACCTCACCAATGTGTTTCCCATGTCGAAAAGTTTAAGACCCGCTTCAATTTCACCGAAAAATTTATCAGAAAATGGAAACCCGCCACCACCTCATCGTCACCGTTGCCGTCGTCAGTCCTCAACCATCTGGCAAAACCCGAAACTATCACTGCCAATGTGTTCCTCTCATCGTGGTGATCGATTTGGACATACAACTTGCTCGATTTGGAGAAGAAATGGGCGGGTTATGATAAATTGAAAGTGTAGGATTTCTCAAATTGCATCTGTATATACATTACATATGTATGTATCTAGATCTCTCTCTTCTCTCACCTACCCATCATTTTTAGCTCTTAAAAAGGAAGCAATTTTTTCAATATTATTATTTTTAGCCCCACAAAGATGTAATACATAACATACAACCCCAATATATTTTATATATATTACAAAAAAATCCCTCAAGGGTACTATCGAAACTTTACATACAAAAACTAACGGAACTCTAATGGTCGTAAATGGTTGGGATAAATTATTAGATGGAATATGCCACAGGGGGTTTATTGTAATTTATAAAAAATCATAGGTTAAATTGTAATTTTGTCAAATCTCAAGGGAGGTAGATGTAATTTGTCCTTATTTTTATGTTATTTTATTTTTTGGCACAGCTTATAAGTTGTTTGAAAAAAAAAATTAGGAGAGCTTATTTATTTATTTGTTTATTTGTTTGAACTTATAAGCTTGTGACAGCTTATTTTTGGAGCTTATAAGCCCATCCATTAAACAAATTACCAAATACTTTTAAGGAGTTTATAAGCTTCCAAATAGCTTATAAGATATTTTGAGTAGCTTATAAGATCAGCCAAACGCTCTCTAAATATATTACTTTTTCTTTTTTTTTTATTTTGAATGGTGTGCCTATTAAGACATATTAAAATTTTCATAGATAAGTTTTAGACGAAATTTTTCTTTATTATACCTTTATTATGTTGGATTATATAGTTTATGCTCAAGAATTAAACTAAAATTTGAGAATAAATATATTTAAAATATTAAAAGGTTCTCATGATAATATTAATACAAAGTCACATTTTCATCTATTTTATTGGTTAAAATATAATTTCTTTTTATATTTGTGATTATACTAATCAAATTTAATGTATTTTAATAAATTTTTGACGATATTATACTTTTAAACTGATATCGAGTGCAGTACAGGTTGTACGCTAGTAATAATTATATTTGATATCTTTGGTCTGACACTTTTTTTTTCTCTCTCTCAAATTTCTTCTCACTTTTCTCTCTGTTGGAAGTATTATTATTTTTTCTCCCTTCTCTCTCGTCTACCTGTCCATTATTTGATTTTCTTTTTATTTATCTTTTTCAATTATGTAGTTTAATTTAATTTTTAGTAAATTTTTTGTCTTCTATAAATCTAATAAATATATCTGAGTAGTTTAAAATATATATTTAAATAAAATATAATACATTTTTAATTTTAACTTATTCAAGTTTTTAAACACACGACTAAATTATATTTTATTTTTGATTTGCATATGCATCGAGTGTGCACGTCCGCCAGTATCTCTATCTATACCTTTTTATAAAGTACCAACACCCTCTAACAACTACTTGATGTCTTTGGTCTGACTTTTTTCTTTTTTTTTTCTTTTCTCTTTCTTCTCTCCTATTTTCTCTCACTTTTCTATCTCCCCTTTTCAACGTGATATATCTTTTCATCTTTTCTCATATCTTTATCTTCAATATTTAGTATATTTTATCTTTTTATTTATTTTTTAATAATAAAACTCAATTTAATTTTTAGTTAATTTATTTGTTTTTCATAATATATAAATTTAAGGGAATATTATTATTTTTGTCCGGTGAGTATTAACAATTTGAATTTTTGTCCTTTATTAAACATCATTTTAATTTTGGTCCTTTACTTTAAAAAAAATTGCAATTTCACCGAAAGCCGGCAAATTCAATTGATATGGACGAGTAATTTGGGGCTTTTTTTTATCGGAAATGACATGGCTTTACTTGAATGACTTGTGCTCATGTATATGAAGAAAAAAAAGATAGCACACAAGAAAACAAGGAAGACAATAGGATTGCCTTGAATACCCCTTGTGTTCACTAATCATTCAATCCTTGGATGATTTACAAATGAAGAGCCTATACCTATTCATACTAATTATTCCTCCAAACGAAGACTTAATCCTATGGTTAAGATTCTACTTCTAGAGTATTCCATGAGATATTTACAACGGAGCATTCTAGAATCCTACCTTTTAGGATGTTCTAGAGAATTTCCTATCTACTATACAACTCCACAATTATCAAATATATTCTAGAGTTCGGTAGAACCTTTCTGAACCTCCACGTCCCCATCCCTCTGTGCATACCCAACTTGTCAAGACGTGACATTCTCCCACACCTAATCAATGACACCCTCATCGTCATAAAGTCGTAAGTCTCGTCTGCATGTCCCCATCCTTTTTCGGGATTCGTCCCTGTGTGCTCAAACTGTCGATGAGTGACATACTCCCCCATCTAATTCGATGACGCCCTCATCGTCGTGGTATCATGGGTCTTGTCTTGGGACTTCCTCCTGTGTCCATGTCTCGTTGCCCACTATCGCATCCGTGTAAGGCCTGCCTCCAAGTAAGACTTCAGGTCCCGTAATTGATCCAGTGATGTTTGAGTCACTTGCCACGAGGTTGGAATGGGTGGACCTCCAACCGGATCTGCCGCCACCCTATTTTCCTCTTCTCACCTCAGTGGTAACATAGTCAACGTCTTATCCTCAATGAGTCACATGACAGATAGGTGCTTCTATCCCACCCTTGTTCCACATCATTATTCTCACTTGCCCCAATGATCGGAATGATGTGGGATCTTTCTGCATCAAAAGTGTGAATGGAATTACTAAAAGGCATAGAAATAATTTGTATCTTCCTCATAAATTCCAATCCTAGCACCACCTTGTAGTCCTCCATCAGCATGACTAAAAAATAAGTGGAAATGCCAAAGGGGTTGGGCGGTACAGTCGCCCCCCTCTCCCTCTTTCCCCTCAAATTCATGTAGAACTCAATTGTACATGCATTTTTTAAAACAATTTAAATTTTGTTCCCCAACCCCACCTGAACATACAATAATAAAAATATCTTTAATATTACATAAAAGTTTACTCTTACCCCCTACTCAAAAATTTCCGACTTGCCCCTAGTTAAAATGAATAACAGAGTTTCATAAATACAATATTTAACGATGGTGATAAGCAATTAAGAAGCAATAAAAATCTAATCTCAATAAATCAAAATATTATCTTTTTTTTTTTATCTTAGCCATCAGACTCCGATCCACTGGCCGACTAATTCAAATCGAGTACTGCAAAGATTCATTATGAAAATGATTCTCCTAACCTAATTACTTTATTCACAACAATAGAATTCAATTCGAAATATTATCATTGATGCATAAGCGTTAACTATGATATTTTTGCAGTGCTAGCTATTTTTGCAGGATATACATATATATATATATATATATATATATATAGACACACACACACACATATCGCAGACATCAACCTAGAATAATACGAACAGATGTGTATTAAATATGATCAGTCCCCTTGTATTTTCTCTGTTATTGTACTTATAGAAATAAAATCATATGAAACTTTAATTCGATATATTGATGCCACAAGCCTTGACCTTCTTCTTCTTCTTCTTTTTTTTATTTTTTGAAAAAAAACACAAATAAATACAATATTCTATGATCAGCCATATGATATGATACGGTTTTAAATTAAGGGGAAAATACACTTAATCCCGTTCAATTATATTTATGTAACATTTTACCCTCTTGTACTATAATAAACTTCACTTAACCTCTCTAGTCTCCATCTTAATAAACAAATAATTGTATACAAATACACTTGACTATTATTTATAAAATACCTATTATGGCCTTTTAGTTTTTTACACTTCAAGATTACTCATAAAAAAATTATAAAATACAATTTTTTTTTCAATATATTGATTTTAAACAAAACTTTATGCCTTTTTATATTTTATCTCTAATTATTTTGAAAATGAAAGTGCCAATTACATCAATTTTATTTTCAATCTCAAGTTTATTATTATATATTGAAGAATTCAAATGTAAATTTTTAGTTGTTTAAAATTTTTGACCCAAAAACCTTGGTTTAACTATTGCGCAATTTCCAACTCTTTTAACATATGTGTAGCTCAACCAATTTGATAAAGTTACATCCCTTATGTTCTGTATAACAAACTTTAGGAATTTGGGAGAAATTAAAAAAAAAAAAAGAAGAAGCATGAACTATTAAATAAATAAAGAACATCCTTAAGCTGGTCAACACTTCTACCTCATTTTATTGAACAAAATCATCTGTCGTTAATTAAAATAATTAACAAAATCTTGAGGAATTGCCTAAAAAATGTTAACATTAATGCAATGTCTCGTTTTATCATTTTTTAATGGGGCAATAATTTATTTATTAGCTACCAAAAATACTGAGTACGTAATATATTGTGAAACATATGAAAAAAAAAAAACAAAAGAAATGGACTACGTAATAAATTTTAAAATAACAAAAAGCCAAAATATTATAACTGAGGTGAGATTATTATATATACTTTCACTACCATACAAATTAATTTAAACGTTATGAATCCACAATCGTAATTTATTTATTTATTTGCCCCCATTGCCTTTAAATTTCGTTGTTATCTAATTCTTTTTTTGAGAGAGACGTATACCAAAATATCAGAAATACAGGAATTCTTTTGGGAATTTAAATTTATAACTAGTCGTCTATCATTGTAAGAATCATTAAATTTTCATATGAGAAGCCATCATTGTTTAGGATATGATGGTATGCAGTTGGCAGTTGGATGGGGCAACAACATGGTACTATGATTATACAATGTGTTAGAAAGTAGGCTATTAATACCTTGTCCTATATTTACACACCTGATAATTAATTCTCAATTTTCAATTAATTCAATTTTAAATCAAGTTGAGGACGGGCAACATCCTGGGATTTGAAATTTTCAATTAATTCAACTCGGGGGTTAGGGTTTTTTTTTTAAATATGATGTGATTTATTACATATCGATCTAATACACCTATTCAGTGTATTCATACCCATAATGACGAAACTCGAACTCATAACAACATGGTCATGAAACATCCACTTGTCGCTCCCTCAACAATTCAAGGGTAAGTTGAATTACACTTGTAATTATTATGAGGACAAATCGTTCCATTGGTCTCTAAAATGTATAATTAGAATTACTTTACTTCCTTATCTTTAAATCACAACATTTTAATTATTTAAGTTTTAACTTTGTTACACTTAATTAGTTCTTAGTTGGTTTTTTAAGGGTAAAATTGCAAATCAAAGTTTAAATTCACTATAGTCCTTCAAAGTTTATATTTTTTGCACTTTAGTCCTTTAATTTTTTTTCACATTAATTCTTCAAAACTTGATGTATATTAATATAAACTAACAATAGTGTTGCAATTGCTCTGCATTTCTTACAATGAACCCAAGATTGAATTTTCTAATTTTGCTAAATCCGAAAAAATTTGAGGAACGAATTCCATAGTTAGTACAGTCTATTTCTTTTGGAACATTGCTAAAATAAGGTGTTCTTAAATATTTCCAAATTTTGGCTTATGATTTTTTGGTCATGAAGATATGATGCATGTTGTGCTTTTATACTTTTGTTGGCAAATTATTATTAGGCTCTTACTTTTTTTTTAGCTAGGATTTCAAAACTGTAAAAACTAACCATATTGTGAGTGTATGTGAATATATATAATATTTTCTGATAAATAACCAAAAAAGTATAAAATCACAACTTATTACATATTTTTCAAATCCAAAAATCAAATGTCAAAACCTGAACCAATCCAAGAATACCTTATTTTAGAAATATTCCCACAGAAACAGGTAATGGTAGTCGTGGATCATTGTTCTCTCTCTCTCTCTCTCTCTCTCTCTCTCTTTCTCTCTCGGTTGATTTCATAGCATGAAAAAATTCGATTCTGATCTCTTTATGGCTAGTGCGTGGTGATGCAATACTAGCAGAACTCTAGAGTACTATACCTAAAAATTTTAGAGGATTAACGTGGAAAATTAAATTTGAATGACTAAAGTGCAAACATATATAATTTTAAGGAATTAATGCTCGCAGCCCCCCTGTGATACCTCGAATGAGCACGAATAACCTTGTGTATCAAAAAATCTCAAAAAAAATCCTGTGAAATTTCTAATTAACAAAAAAAATCCCGGTGTGTTTTACGCGCTCCTGGTGCAAATGGGATAATTTTCTGGTATAGGAAATCACCATTCTACCCCCATTATTTGCTAGATTTCGATCCAGTAAAATGTTAAAAAGACCTTCTGTTCTGTTAAAGTTGCAAAAAAACCCTGCGAACAGAAAAATCAGAGTGAAACCCAAAATGGATATAGATACACACAGTGATTCACACAGTAGCCCCCTAGGCCCCAACTCCCACCCTTCTTCTTCCTGCAAAAATGGATATAGATACACACACACACACACACACATACATACATATGGAAACAAAATCAAACCAATATATGTATATAATACAGAAATATATACATACATATATATATACATAACAAAATCTGAAAATGGTAAATTTGGGATTTGAATGGTAAATCTAAAAATTTAATCATATGAATACATATGGAAACAAAATCAAACCCATATATGTATATATATATATATATATATATATAATATAGAAATATATATATATATATACATAACAAAATCTGAACAAAAAAAAAGACCTGTGTTTTCACTTTCTCTTGTCCGCCTGTGATTTCACTTTCTCTCGTCCGCCTGTGGTTGCCCCGTCTCTCTCTCGTCCGCCTGTGATTTCACTTTCTCTCTCTAAAACCCAAAAACCCTTTTTTCAAAACAAAAAAAAAAGACCTGGTGGCTTAGAAACCGAGCTTAGTGCTGCGCTTGGCATTGCAGCAGATGGTGTTGTCGGTGCGCATGCGGATCCAGTACGGGATCGGCCTGTTTTGAAATTCGCCGGCTTCCCCCCCTTCGCCCATTGCACCGCCAGATCTGCTTTACCCCTCCCGCCCTGGTGCCTCATATTTGGTGGTGGTGGCCATCGGTGATAGACGGTGACCGGCGGTGGCTTGTCGGTGTTGCAAAATTTTGATATTTTGGATATATATATATATATATATATATATTTATAATATATATATTATATATAAATTTAAAAAGTTATTAATTTGTTGAAGCATAAAAGAAGGGTATAATAGTCTATTTATGTTCGTTTGACTAAAAATCAATTTTAGGGGGAGGTGAGCAAATTTAGATGAACACAAGGTTTTTTAAGTGATATATTTTTTCATAGGGTTTTTTCAGCTCTTTTTAAATAACACAGGGTAGTAAAATGCTGTTAACTCATAATTTTAAGGAGTAAAGTGCAACTTAAACTTTGAATTGACAATTTCACCCTTAAAAAAATAATTGAGGACTAAAATAACACATTATTAAAGGTTGAAGAACTAAAATATTGCAATTTAAAATTTGGGACCGAAGCACTGATTTCAAGCGTAAACTTTGTGAACGAATTCTTCAATTGAATATTATATATAATAAGACCATGTAAGATTCACTTAAGGATTCCAAATTTACATACTAAAAATTTACACTTTATTCTTTAAGAGCTTTTTCTTTAATCTTCGTTTATCATATATATTTTATTGGTTTAATTGCACTGGCACCTCTAAATTATATTTTATATTGTGTTTATCTTAAGCTATAAAACATAACAAATTAACATTTTAAAATGGTGAAAAAAAAAACTAAAAATTAGCCCTAAATATCTAAATTCAAAGACTAAATTTTTACATTTTATAATTAAGGGAACATATGCAACATAAGGTATAATTCAAGGGTGCACACAATAATTAACCTTATTTTGATTGGCAATGCAACCTATACAATATAAGTTTATAAAATATGTAAAATAAACCACAAACTCATCACGTGATACCCACGTGCATTTACTACAAGGACACATTTGATTTCTTTGATATGATTGGATGTGATCCATTAAATATAGATTATTAATGAAGAATCTATATCAAATCCTTAGTTATTTATTGTTTGTTAACTTATTTGTTTATTCAAGATATCTCATACTTTTATTGGTTTATTGTTTGATTCTGTGGATTTACTACGTTGGATTAAATAGAAAAATACTTTATTGTCCTCCCTTTTTTAAGTGTTTTCCATATTTACCAGTCAAAATTTATAGCACCATTTCAATCATGAACATATTTATCAATTGTTTCACATTTAAAACTATCATCCACCTTTTGATATTATTTATTTAATTAATTTCATTTAAATTAGTAAAATTATTTTTATAAGTCATAATATTGTGAACATTTACTTTTTGATAATTAAAAATATTTTCAACTTTGTGTTATCTAAAGTTTGTATTTGTTAAGATAAATATTTAAATATTGAATATCAATGAATATAGTGAATATATATTTTTTTGTTTGATGAACTTATATTAAAAACATTATTATTAAGATCCTTTTTTGCAAAATATACAATCATTCAAAATTTAAAAAACCTGCAATCATTCAAAATTTAAAGGATTTATATAAAAGTCAACTAGTAATATAAATTTAAAAGAGATCATTATCTATAAAAAAAATGGTAAGATTGTCTTTTTAAATTTATTAAAGGAAAAAATAAAAGAAAAGAAAATGTATTACACTCTTCTAGGTGTAATCTGTAATCAAATAAATCTGTTAAATATATCTCGGGCCATTATATAATTATAGACCTGAAATTTTATAAATAAATAATAAATTAAGTGAATAAATATATCTATTAAATTCATTCCAAAATAGCAAATATGCTCCAAGTAAATTAGCCCTTCAATTCATATTTTCGGTCCAATTATGAGCAATTTTATTAATTATATTCTTTGTGTTGTATTTTGGTAGCGTTACATTGGGCCGATTTGGAAAAACTTTTCTACGTTGATCACACTGTCATACTCATACCTTACCTTTTTCAACGGCAGTTAGGTGACTCAATAATTGATAATCATATTCGTTGGTTGTTCATGACCCCACCGTGTAGATTATGGTATCTTTCGTTGCAAAGAAAAAGGTTACCAGAATAAATATTTAATACCCAAAAGGAGCTATATTATTTTTACTACTAGTAAGGCACACTCTGTGATTATACAAAATCAGACAAATATTAAATTTAATTATGTAATTAAATTTTAATAGTATGAAATTATAAATATTAATTTTTTAATGATAAGTTGAGAATAAAATAATTTTAAAAAAAATATTAAGAAAACAAATATAAAAAAAAATAAAGAGGTATTTAAAAGTGGGAGATAGATAGGGAGAGAGACAGTAAAAAGAACATGTAATAGAAGAGAGAAATAAAAAGAATAGAATAAGAAAAAGTAAATAACAGACCAAAAAATTGAAAAATCAAAGATAATTACTAAAGGGAGCTTTCCCTTTATATAATAGTATAGATAGTATGCATAGTATATATAGCATAGATTAATATGGTTATTGTTGTTGTTGATGTTGTTGTTATTATTATTATTATTGATAAATAAAAAATGAAGTACTAGTCATGATCTTTTTGTCTTCTACTATTATGTCATATTTAGGCTATCTAGGGTTCAACAGCAAACACGAAATATGTTTAATTATTCGGGACACCATTTGGAATGGAGCATCATATCTGCTGAATAATATTTGGATCCCCCGTTTAATTTTGTATTTTATTTTCCATTTTAATGTAAGGCGATGCACGCCAAATATAGTTATCTCAAGCTAATTCTATACTTAAGAAATTAATTTTTTTATACATGGTATAAACATGTATTGTGGAATACAAAATAAAATATATTGTAAAATAAAAAATTCTACCTGTCTGAATAACCAGCGCAAATATTCGGTTCCTCAGTATAGCGTCACCAACAACCAATTATAGTTTACAAATATCGAAACTTCAATTGACTTTGAAGAGCACACAAAAGGAGCTTTATTTTGATATATATATATATATATATATATATATATATATGGTCTTGATTTTACCTTAGCATAATGAAGCAACATGCATGGGACCTCCTTCACCACGTGGGGATGATTTTTATACCAAAAGTGAAGACAATTTGTGGCCCATAAATCCATCCATGCATATTATAATTGCCAACATGTTCTGTTTGGACAGCTTCATTTGAAATATTAATTTATCTTTTCTAAAGTTTGTCCCGAAATGATCCATAAAAATAATATATATTATTTATTTTTGCGACAATCATCGATGCATAGTGATACGTAGCAATTTGCATTACAGTAAATCATTGCTCCATCCATTGTCAATGGTGCATTTTGTCATATATATATATATATATGTGTGTGTGTGTGTGTGTGTGTACATACTGCTAGGATTTGGGGATCCTTTGTCGAACGCTATTCCCAGTTTCAGCTCTCTCTCTCTCTCTCTCTCTCTCTATATATATATATATATATATATGTATGTTAATCCACTGCTCCACCTAAATGATTTTTTTAATTAAAAAATCAGATTATCTGATTCTGTCCTTATAAAAAAAAAAATTGTCAGATCTTTTGATAGATTAATTCAAATGATAATCTATTTATGGTTTTGGAAATACAATCTTTTTTAAATATATTTAATATTATTAAAATATATTATTTCATTACAAGAATGTATTCTTTCAGTGACAAAATAATAAATTATAAATTTAACTTCTTTGCCATAAATGCTTTGTCACTACATTTTTATTTAATTTCTCATATCTATTATAATGTAGGGCCAGCTTAAAAGGTTACTCAATCCGTCTCATTTGCACTTATTATGCCTAAATTCTTGATGGGGAGGGAGAGAGAGAGAGAGAGAAGTCCATTGGCTTTTAAAATTGGTGGTTGGAACACGACTTGTTTGAATATTATTTTGAAGAATTGATTGAGCCAACTCAAATTAATGATGGTTGTGCAATAGTCAACACATTCATACGACCAGTTCAGAGAACACTCATTAGCATTATTAATTGGCCAGCTTATTATAGGGGCGTAGAAATTAAAACACACAAACAACAAAAAAATGAACTAGAAAACACCATCTCTGAATCCATGTAAAATTTGCTTCCTTTGAAAGGTACAAAGCAGCGCGAAGCAAGGAACCTAGGATCCAGGGGTGTATTTATCAGGTATTTTTACGGATAATACAAATAATTAATTTTTTCAAAAGAAAAGGCAAAAAATATGTCAGAAAGAATGTTTTAAATTGACAACTAACCAATTAGGATAGTTACTCAAATTTAATTATACATATAAAAATTAAGTTTAAAATCAAGAAGTGCACATGCACCTCTAAATTATATGTGGCTCCATTGCTGATGTCCAAAGAATATATGAATATATATATATATATATATATATATATATAGGTAGCTTTAATTTATTTATTACATTTCAATCAGAAAGAATTAATGTTAATGGAGGAGATTGTTCTAGTCAAGGAATATAATACATGGGGTTTGAAAGCTTGAATGAACGTTGGGAAATAGAAGAACCCAATAAATCACTCCATTGATCTCCTGAGTTGCCCAATATTCGATATCCCTCTTGAACCAGTTCATCCCTTTTATCAGACTTGTACTTTGTTGCTGTCTTTACATGATCCTCTGAGGACCTGCATTATTTCAGAAAAAAAGAAAAAATGGACATAGGTTTAATAGTAAGTTTCAATAAATTATCATGTTTTGAATTGTAATTTTCCATTTTTTTTACTGGGTTTTTTAATCGAATACATGATTGTTTGCTCATTTTCTATAAAAATACAATTCGTTTCTTGTTCTTATAATGAGACCCACCATAAATTGAACAATAACATTCATCTCAATCCTCAACTAGTAGTGACAAATTGGCAATTTGGGTTGGGTTCTGTTGAATCAGGTTCCAAATAGATTCTATAGAACAGGTTGTAAATAGATTGAATTGATAATGAATTGGTGTGGATCCTTAATAAGTTTAATAAAAGAACAAAAAAAATTATATTCTATTAATATAATTTTGTATATTTTTCAACTATTTATTTGTTGTGTAACATATATTTTAAGTTGAATAAATAATTTTATCACTCATTTTTCAAACTTGTGAAGCATTATCAAATTATAGTGTTTTTTTTTATATTTCTTTCTTTTTTTTTGTTGGAAGTTAGAACCATTTAAAAACCGTATGAATTCATTTAGACTCCAAAATATTTTAAAATCTACCAGAATCTGACTCGCTTCAACCCATTCATTAAATTTATAATATAATCCAATTCAAAACTAATTGAAATGTTTCAAACCCCATGGATATAAACCCATTTTGTCACCTATAATCTCAATATAATCTGACTGATTTGAAATAAAGCAACTACTTTAATCTTTAAATATTATTTTCAGTTAACCACCCACAAATGATTTGAATTTTGTTTTTTTTCTAATAATAGGGCTCACAAGTTAACGTTATTATGTTCATATATATGATTTTAGGGATTAATTACCCAAAAAAATATAAAAAATCTAAACCTCCCCTCTATCTATTTAAATAACAATTACAAACTGAACTAACAAATAGAGGACTTGTAGAGATTTTTTAAAATTAAAACAATTAATAGTTAGTGTTATTCGTAAGGTGAAAGCAAACCTCAGAGATAATAACTACAATTTCAGTAGATAGAGGGGTTTTATTGTAATTGAGATAAACTTTGGGGTGTTTCGCTAATTATCCCTCATTTTTATCCTACCAATTGAATATTTGTGAACCACACCTTCAATCATATTTTCATCTTTCACATACCTATTGATGCATAAAATAGAAACTATCTAACTCGATAAAAAAAAATGAGAATGAAAATGCAACCAAATTTTCCGTATTTGAGGCACAGATTCAAAAGAGCAGTCACCTTAGTATGAGCTTGTCCCATTCTCTGAATCCAGCTCCGACCAAATTCTCAACGGTAATACTTCGATGCCTCTCACTTCGACCAGTGAGCAAGATAACCTTAAATCCCAACCTTAAAACCTCTTCATAAAGCTTCAAACTGGGCTCTATAGCAGGTGCTATTCCTTTCTCAACCCATTCATCGAACTTCGTACTATCGAAAATCTCCAGCCTGTATTACCATCAGACAAGATTGAACCCCAAAATTAGTGCAATAACAATCACTCCCATGAAAAAATTACAAATATATATTGAAACTTCAGATAACTTCTACCACGATAACCGCAATGTGCAAACAAATTGAAACTTCAATGGAAATTATAGTGGCGAAGGTAGGACCTTAAGGACATAGGGCGCACCTAATAGATGTGGGCTATTGGTAATATAAATAATCAAATTAAAAAAAAAAAGATAAGGGGCACGGAAGGATGATGGAGGAGTGCGCTCAAAGATAATTAAAATGATTATTCAAATTTAGCGACGTATGTATGTATAGGGAATTTAGAATCATGGGGTAATGTACATCTCTGAGCTATACATTGAACATATTTGATTCATTTATTTGTGGTATTTCAACACCTTTAAATATATTATGAGATTGCCGATGAGATCTTGCCTTACTGACAAGTTGGATGCCCTACAATCTTTAGGTCGTGGATTTGAATTTCTATGAATGCGACTATTATTGTAATTATATATACTAATTTATTATAAATTTATAAAATATACTATAGACCCCACACATAATTAGAATTTGACATCTTATAACTAAAATTCGAAATAACCACGCTTGTACAACAATAGAATGGACATTCACAAAGATTTGAAATAGTAAAATAAAAACATGAATAATCATATCCAAGATCTATCATATCCGAAACACACACACACATGAAAAAAAAAATCCTTTTACATTTATAAGAAAAGAAATTCAACCTTGCTCCCGTATTAATTTTCTTGACTTGAGTAAAATATCTTAATGACGAGAGGGTAGATGCTATCCATGTGAATAGTGTTCAACTGAGTTTTCAAACGTTATACTGAATATTATGATGTAATATTTTATTTCTTTTAACATGTTTTGATATCATCATATTCAAAATTAATGGCTAAAAATACTAGTTGGATTATACCCATATAAATAACATGAAGGAAACGCATAATGACAATGGCAACGAGTCAAAGCTTTTCAACTTACAGAAACAGGGCATTTCCAATCAAGATCAAACCATACATCACAAATCAATATCACCATCAAAAAACATACAAAACTCTTGACAAAAAAAAAATGAATTGGAAAAACAATGACATACCCATAACCATGTTGTGCATAATAAGGCAGATTAGAAACCAGAGTCTCATCAACAGCAAAAACCCAAGCATCTTTACCAACTGCACTCATAGTAGTACTCCTTGCATAAATCCCGGCATCATTTGAGACCCTTTCAAGATCAATTTCATATCCCTTTCCACTCATATATTCCCTCACATAATCACCACATTCCTCAGGAATCATCTTCCATGGACTCAAATTATTAGCTTCCACAGAAACCCTCCAACTCGTGCACTGCAATTCGAGTTCTTTCGACTGGGATTCATCGATTTGGGGCAATTGTATTATCTCTTGGGAGAGAGAGGCCAAGGGCAAAAGGGTCACAAAAAGGAGGGTTTTTTTCAAGAAATTCATCAAGGGCCAATCGAAATATTGTAGTTTTGTTGTTCAAATCCGAGATTGTGTTGTTTCTTATATGGTCAACTAAAGGCAACAAGAAGAAGGAAGGTATAAATTCTTGGTGAGGTTTTCGATTTTCTCAAGAAATTGGTTTGTTTCTTTATGGGAACCGCAAAATCCCTCTTGAATATATGTGTGTGTGATGACGATAATGGCGTGTGTGTGAAGTATTGGAGTCAATGCAAAGATATACATATACGAATGTGTATGTATCTGTGTGTCTGTGTGTGTGTGTGTATAGACCTTAAATGCTTGAAATTTGAGTTTGAGTGCGTGGTCGGCCAATTGCATTGCTTCCTATGGTGTAGGACGGAGGACGTTTAAGTTGGTTGGCACCGTCCATACGTATTTTTTTTCCGAACAAAGAGTATTCTGTTTCTCTTCCATCTAGGTTGCAATTAGGGAAAATTACACCTAGACCTCCCGAGGCTATGTCAAATTACTGATAGATCTCTTCAGGTATGAAAAATTACACATATTTTTTTTAAGTTTTGAGTCCAGCTAATATTCAAAGAAACGATAATTAAATGGTTCGTGTATTTTTCCTCTATGAACTTCACGATCTCCGGCCAATTCGAGCCCCTTTGACTCTTCATTTTTGTTATTGCTTGACTAATCGTCCGACAGAAAAAAGAAATTATAAGAGAAAAGAGGTTTAATAAAAATGAATAATGAAAATAATATAATATTTTGTGTTGAATTAAAATTGTGTTTTGGAATCTTTAATTTGATGACATTGGACACTTTGGGATGTTTTGGATGATTTAATGAATTTATCTTCAATTTGAAAGTTTGAAACCCCTTATAAAAACACGATATATTACAATTACCCCTCAAGATAAATGGATCCTCATAAGAGTATTATTGACTACGAAAAAAGTTTAATTCAGGGTATGGATAAAATTGAAATTCTGTTAAAATTTTCTACTTATATAGGCAAATTTTAGTTTGTGAATAGCCGGAATGGACCGCTTGTTAGCCGAACCCAACCTCAAGGTAGGAATGTGGAATTTTCCATACCTAAGGAATAGTTGCGTTCAAGTAGTTGCGATATGGGGTTTATGCATGCCTGTTTTTATATTATTTTTGTTGTTACGACTTACAATTGTATATATACAATATGTATGAGAATTCAAAAGGTAAAATCTCCTAATTAATGTAATATTTTGTGCATTTATGTCCAATACCACATCGATGGGTTTTAGTAATTTTAAAAGTAATTTTTTTTATTAATTTAAAACCCCTTAATTCTTGCAATATTTGGTACACTCCTATTCATACTTGTGTGGTATGAATTAGGGAGTCCAATTGGTTGCGGGGAACATCTCTAGAATGATCGGGACTTGTGAGAGAGGTCGGTTTTTTATATAAAAGGAGATGAGCAACCCTAAGTCAGCCAAGGGGTGTATTAGATAAAATCATTTGATATTTAAGTCAGTGATTGATGTGTAAGATAATCAAGAAGGGAAAATGGCAAGGATAATTCATGGCAATTAAGAACACTTACCTACCCCAATAAATGATGATATTTATAGTAGAGTGTTTTAGTATTTAGGAGTTCTTAGGGTTGGGGTATTTACCGTAATACTCCTAGATTTCCATTGGTACCTATGAACCTACATAGGTTGGGTGGACTTCTTTGGTGTTGAATAGACTGAATAAATGGTATACGTTGGTACTGAAATATAAATAATGGATTGAATTTTAGTGCCACACGTTTACAACATGCAAAATATCATAAGGACATAGCAAGATTGTGTTGAACATAGAAAATGATTGTTAAAAGGCCAAGTTCACGCATTATTCTTTTTTGCGTTGGACCCAATGGGTCCAACCCCAACTCACACCCAATCAATTTTGGGCCTATGCTCCTGGACCTATTATGAGCTCGGCCCCATCCAGACCTAACCCATATAAATCCAAACTAAAATCGATCCAATCCACCTTATTTATCACCAATACATGTTAGCGTCTCTTTGATTTGAAAATATGTACTTTGTTCCTTTCAATTAAATATATATACATATACACATACATATATATGGTTTATTTTTTAATTCTATCCACCTTTTCAGTGTTTTCTAAACGAAAAAAAAGGTATAGGTAAAACTTTAGAATTGTATTTGTACTTCATATTTGGTGCGTACCAACATTTGGATGACAAGAAGACTTGTAGGATAGAAACCTAGATGTGAGGAATTACTCTTCCGGTAGCAGCGCATGGTAGGAGTGAGTTTTCTGTAGGAAGAAAATAGCATTAGATAGGAGCACCTCAATGATCTTGGAGGAACGCCTACTGGATTTTGGGGGGACCTAACTTGCAAAAAAGTATAAGGACTCTACTAAATTAAGTTAGAATATGCTCAAATGAAAAAAGTAAGTGAATGAGCACTAAATGCTTAAAAAATAATAAAGAATCTGTAAGTAGGATTGCATTGCAAATTGAATACATAGAGTGAATTCTTGCATGCAGTTGAGAGCTTTTGAGAGTGTTCTCATGAGTCAGTGTGCTTAGATTTCGTGTAAAATGACTTAGAGCATCGTGGCTGGCTTTTACTAAATAAAGCATGTGTATTTATAGTGAAATGTGTACCAAACTTTCATAAACTCATGCAAAAACACTCCTGTTAGGTAGGAGGAGCAATTAAAGGATTGTTGGGAATCAAGCCAGATTATACCCCCAAAGTCTCGATTAGATGGTTGGAGCACGCGTTTCAAGTGTTTAGGAGGTTAGTTAGACGTAATAAGGGTGCGCCCCTATATTCGAAA
The DNA here is from genome assembly GCA_026212405.1 of Petrea volubilis. Lineage (NCBI taxonomy): Eukaryota > Viridiplantae > Streptophyta > Magnoliopsida > Lamiales > Verbenaceae > Petrea > Petrea volubilis. Next base: position 18,459,039 of record CM047883.1, on the reverse strand, counting down.
AGTTAGTTGCCCAAAATAAGGTTACATGTTCCTATTTTATTGGGATGAGATCTTCTGTACTTATCTGGAACATATGCCTGCAGGACACTAGTGGAAATGCATATCCACCTCTTATAAGAGGGTGGATGCCCGACACTTCTCTCTAGAGAAGAACACGTTAGAGGAGTGCGCGTTCCTGGATGAATTGTGGAAGGACGATTCCCCAATCTATAGGGTTCCTAGAGGTAGGCATATGGTTAAGGCATTTTATTTGGATTACTAGGCTTGGGTCACATGAATCCTAAGGATAAGCTCCTTATATAATGAATGTGAACTCCTCTCGTAACGAGCCTCTTTTGTTATTAGATCTTTATTGGATTATAATCTCTTAGTCCAATCTAATAACATTGAATTCGGAAGGATCGATAATATAAACCAATTTAAATTAAACAATAATAAAATAATAAGTTTTTCAATATTTAATTCAATAAATATAATAATATTTCATTCGATTTGGTTTCTTTCTTACTTATGATACATAATCGTTAAAGTTTCACAGTTTGAATGTTAGACGAAAATTTATTCTAGAAACCAGATCTTAGATCCAGCATATATTGTAATTCATGTTGCATTACGTACTTAAATATTTCTTATTAAATGAATTAAATATTGTGAATTATTGCGATTGCAGACGCATGTAGGAAACTAGCAATAAACCCAATTCATAAAAAAAAAAATTCACATGTTAAACAGGCTTGATTCTTAAATACACCATCACAAGTCTTCTCCATCATACGTAACACATAAATAATACACGCTTTGCTCAAAATTAAAGATTTTACTCGACTTGTCATGGAGTATTAAACGGGTTAAATAGGTTTAACTTCTCATAATTTCATAAGTTTCTCTTTAAAGGTAGTAGTTGGTATTTAATATTGTCATATTATGTCTTATTGAGTATAGTTTAATTAAAAAAAAACAAAATCTTAAATTGAAATATCCTGAAACAAAACAAAATGATTGGAGGAATAAATTGAGAGCAAAACAACAACAACAACAACAATAATAATAATAGGGGTATATTACGTTAAGCACCACAATTTTTGAGGCGTTTTCCCGATATCCAACCTTTACTGTTTGTGCACAGGTGGTCCTTTTTTTTTACTGTTCCGGCAAAATATTTGGGAATATTCTAGAAGAATCTTGTGAAATATTCAATTTAATAGTGAAAAAAGACCATCAAAAATTGGCTACCACAATTGTACATTCACAAAAATTGAGTACCAAAGAATAAAAAGACCCCAAAAATTAGAGTGTTTAACGTAATTTATCCAAATAATAATAACAATAATAATAATAATAATATATCCAACAGTAGCCACAGAGGTAGAAAAAATATCAAAAATGATGATAATAGAATGGTTATATCTCGAATTTTTCTCTCGATTTACCATTTCTTATAGATAACTACCTGCTTTTTATGTTATCAATCTTCATCCTTGACAAATGAAATTAAATCCTCCAATAGATCATCCACAAAGTTTTCAATATAAATGACCATACTGTACTCTGTAGCACCAAGAATCACACACCAAGCGTGCGAGCACGCACGCACACATACATACATACATACATACAGACGGAGTTGCTGTAACATCAAGGATGAGAATATGAGTCCGCGTTAGACAGAAAAAAAAAATGGAAATCATTGATCCTCAAAGTAATTTAACTCGTGCAGCTAATATATATAAGATCACAAAAGTTCTCATATGCCAAGACAAAACAACGGAGCAGAGAAACAAGTCATCAAACAGAAGCTAGAGATTCAACATAATGAAACGCATCATACCATCCCCAGCTGCTCTGTCCACCCCGTCTATAACCACTATTATCTATATCAAAATCGATGAGCACCTGAGGGGTCCCACGCCCAAGACTATACCTAAGTAGGTGTCCCGGTACCTGCAGAAACAAGAATGAATCTTCATCTCTTTCTCCACAAACAATCGACAGCAGAGTAACACCCTCCTCTATAGGATATCTCAATTTCATCCTCGCAGACAATGCAGCCGAGATATCATCAAGCCTAACCTTATACTTAACAAACCACCCAGAATAATCCCTTTCCATTTCATAAACATATAAAACCGCAGCTTGTTCATAGTCCTCCACCACGTTCAAATGTCCACGAGATTCACCAAAGTACACAAAAGACCTCTCTTGAATATCATGATCCAATTTCTTAGGAGGGGGCATCACGTTAAGCTTTTCTTGATCAATGTTGAAATACAACCAACTATCAGTATCACAATGCCAATGAATCGCACCGTTCCAATATGCACCCCTGTCAAAATGGGCCTTACTCGAGTAGTAGAAGTACTCATCAGACTCAGAGACTCTCCACGCATGTGTTTGGGATGAGTATATCAATATTTTGTATAGAAGATCACCTGCAAATCTCCATACGCATATTACCTTGTAGTATGGAGATTTTAATGGATCGTATGCCAAGTATAGGCCACGTATGCCTCTCCACGATCCATAGGGACCCTGAGTGGGCCGACTTAGTACAACAATTTGTTTGGTTGTGGGGTTGCAAACGAAATAGTCGGTTACGCCTCCACTGGCCCGAGGATTAGAACATAACAGCAAGCCATTGCAAGAATGCAAGATTTTCACGTCTATGGATTCACAGACTGATCTCAGCCTTTTGAAAGATGGATCAAAAGAATCTTTTTGGCGTTCAAGATGGAGGAAATCAACTTCACAGCTGAAGGGTTCACAACGAAGTTTAGATGGAAGCAAGAACAGGGCAGAAGCATGTCTTGGCTTGAGAAGAGGGGAGAATTGCGGATCGGTGATCAAAGAAAACCAGTGTTTAGAGACTGTTTCAAATTGGACTAGTGATCTAAAGGGCAGGCATGCAAAGATTTTCATCAAGATATCATCGATAGAAGCAACCTCATCAGCTGATGTCGAGAACTCAGACATTGACACCGATTCGTCGGTCATGTCTGCTTTTGAATGAGGCACTTCAGTAATCCACTGATCAGAAAAATAAATAAAGAAATAAAAGAAATTAATAACAGAGCATTCGCATGAATAAGGCTTCAAAATAAGCAATGTTCAGGAAAATTAGCCAAAATATTTGCTCTTCTATGTGTTAATAATTACGAGTCATAAACTAGAACATGATAGCAAATGATCAATATATGAATGCCCAGAGTGTGGGAACTTCATCTCTCAGCATCAGAAAATAATCACATGCACATACATGAGAGAAAAATAAATAAATAAAAATAAAAAACATAGAGTATTTAACAAGATATATTCACAGTTTGAATAGATCAATTCCAGATTACAGCCTAAAAAAAATGCATTTAAAACAAAGAATCGGCCATCACGGGCTTTGAGCAAAACCCAAAATTTTGAACGAAAATCAAATCAAATTAATGATTAGTAATTCCAACATATTCGGACACCCATATCCAAAATAAAGAAATCTAGATAGCGATTCATGAAAAAACATAAACTCACATATTTGTTGCAAAATTTCAAAAACACAGTGGAAAAAACATGAAAGTGAAAACATTTTGCTCGCGAGAAAACTGAAAAGGGATCCATATGAAGATTCTTAAGGATTGAGATTATTACCTCGTCAGCAACTAGTAGACAAACCAAACCCTTCGGGTAACATTAACATACGATGATGTGTGACCTCAGGTTTTAATTAGAATTAGGGCTAAAAGTGAACCTTATTCCGTCTTTTTTGTTTATTTGCTTTTTTTATTTTTTTTGTCCATAAATAGGGCTAAATGTGAATTAGATCTTTTGTTACACAATCTTGCATTATTTTCTAGTACATTTATTAATATACGCCACATATATTGATTGATTCACGTAACGCTATTTATGAATGTATTAGAAGTAGGGATGAATTTGAGGCGAGTTTGCCCGCACTTGAAACTCGCCCTGCCAAGTTGTTTAAGGACTCAAATCCACTTCGGCCCCGAACCCAGTAGTCTCAGATTGGACCTGTTAGACCTAATTTATGTTTTAAAAATATTTTTTTAAGAAAATTTATATTGTCATAACTTTATCAACATGAAAAAAAAATAATAGTAATAGAGAAGTACTAACAATTTACAAATTTAGATTAGCATATTTTAATTTTTGAAAGGTTGAATATCTTAAACATGTATTTATTTACACATATTTTGAAATTATAAGTTACTTACTAATGTTATACAATTATTTTTATATGCAAAAATATCATATTTATATTTTCTATGCGATTATTTATATAATATATACTTTTATATATGAGGTATGGATTATATAAATTTACAGACGGAGTAGATTCAGATTTCCAAACGAAACACGAGACCTCTTCTAAATCCGGTAAAAACCCTCCACTAAGGTGTTGTTTCGGGTTTTACCCAAACCCATTGGCATCTCTAAGTAGAAGATGTAGCACGATTGTGATTTCTCTCTTTTCTTATTTCAATCGTCCATCAGTATATGCCACGTATATTTATGAATATAGTAGAAAATATTGTATCATTGTATAGCAGAAAGTTAGAACGCTACGACATGAGAGATTCAAGAAGAATGCTCGGGTTAATTACTTTGTTACGGAAAAAAAAACCACTACCTCTGTGAGGTCGGGGTCTAATAATATGGAAAATTATTTTTCAAAAAGTAAAGATTCAAGCAGTTTGGATCTTTTGTAATATTTTTTTCGTATAATTTGCTCTCATTAATACATGCTAAGTATATTGGTGAACGATTGAGATAAAATATAGAAATAATAATTTTTTTCTTTATCATTAATTTTTTTCTTTTTTTTTTAATCTCATCTGTTTATCAATATATGTAGCTTGTATTAATGAGTGTAACGAAATATATTATAGAAGTTCGAACTGAGGTGCGAATTCTATGATTTTCGTGAATGTAAATATTTGTGTAATTTATGTAAATGTATTTGATTATTAATTGGACCTGATGTAATAATTTTCACTAAATTTAAAATAGGGGTTATTACGAAAATCGTCCTAATTTTTGGGTTTTTTTTTATTTTTTGTCTTTTATGTTTGCATTTTTTAATTTTAGTCATTTATCTTTTAAAATTTGCAATTTTACTTTGAATTTGGACTATTACGGCAATCGGAGCTAATGGGGCATAAAAATTTGGGACTTTTAAAATTTTTCCGCCATATACGTTGATTCTGTTGATGCTGACAGTGACATTGCATATTTAGTCTCTATATGAAGATGTGTTGCATTTTTTTGATGACATGAAGATATATTGCCATTTTTTTAATAAAATAAAAATTAAATAAAAAGCCATCTCATATGTTTATATTTATATATTTTACTATATATATATATTTAAAAGCATGTAGTTTATATAAATATTATAGATTTAGAATTTAAATATTATATATATATGTATTTTTGTTTATATTAAAAGATGTTGTATAAATTCAATTAATTTAACTCAAATAAAAATGTATTATGTAAGTTTCAATTAATTTCAATAAATACAAAATTTAATGAAATTATATATTATTAAAAATTAAAAATTCAATAAAATTACGTAAACAATCAGATCAATAATTAGTTAATTACTTAAAAAAACAAACAAACAATCAAACAATTCTTCTTCTTCACCCCCACATGCTTCTCCCCCACCTTTTTCACAAATTTCTTCCACCTCAAACCCAGCCAACCCCACTTCAAAAATAATAATAATAATAATAATAATAATAATAATAATAAAATTTTAACAAAAAATAAATAGAAAAAAAATTAAAGTGTAAGGGTAAAAAAGTCATTTAAATAGTTGAACTACAATAATTTTTGCAGTCAAAGCACGTGAAATATGAGGATTTTTATTCAATTTTTAAAAAATACAAAGATTTTTAGGCTAATTTTTTTCATTGGTTTTATTTTTTATTTTTTATTTTTTGATTAATTAGACATACTACAAGATAATTTACATTTTACTCGTGTATACACACACACGCACGCATATGTGCGTATGTATGTATGTATGTATGTCTATGTGTGTGTTGATACATGTGTGTGTGTCTGTGCATGGTTAGGATAAAATGTGGGCTACATGTGTTTTGAATCTGATGTGACCCAATATTTATATTTTATTCTTTTTTGTTTTTTAGATTTGAACACTTGACAGTTGACATCTACGTTGACGAAATGGAGGGGAAAAAATTAGAAAATCTCCAATATAATTTGACATATCAAAAATTTTGAGAGATAAAAGATTAAAATTGAAAAATACAAATGCAAAAAATAAAAATTCAAACACTCTAAATTTAGAGAACAATTTTTGTAAAAATTTCTTTAATATATTTACCTAATTAATTAAAGGGATAATCCCCTAAATTTAGGTGAAATTATAAATACCCCTTATTATTTCGTAAATTACTATCACCCCTTGAACTTTGTCTCTTTATTGCTAAATCAAACAAAATGACTCCAACATCATTTTTGCCCCTAAATATTTGTAAGAAAGAATTACACTCGCTTCTCTTAAATTTAGGCGAAATCACAGATAACCTTCTCTTATTTTGAACATGAACAATACCCCGCGAAGTTGTCGTATGGCTGTCATCTACATGGTCAAGCTATACACCAATTTTTTCATCTTCCTAAGTCTATCAAAACTCCTCAATAAATACTGACCAAAAAAAAAAAAAAAACTCCTCAATAAATTTTGGTAGTGCTCTATCCATTTGGATTTTGAACAAACTAAATTAAATCCTAACGTTCCATTACATCTCATCTGCCCAATTCCATTACCATTATTGGCCCTATTTGAAAAGGCCTTCACCAATTTGTTGCTTCTTGTGATTAGCTCAAGACTGTTTCAAATCCCACCAGAAAAACCTGTCAGAGAGTGCCGTTCATTATTGTGTATCTTTTTTCTAAAAATAGTATAGATATACCCTTATGTAATTCGAAAACTTATAACAAACACTCTTCAAGTTTCAAACCCTTACAAGAATTATTCGATCCTTAAAAATAATGGAGAAATTGATTGAGGGCATTTTCGACAATTCACTAATAGTAGGGTGTTTTTTTAAAACATTGATATATCATATACGTCGATGGGATATTGGTAATTTTCAAAATAAGAGATAAATATTTGTAATTTCGCTTAAACTCTTTTGAGGTGGGGGTAATTATCCCTTAATTAATTGTAATAGTAGTTTGCAGTCGACCGTTTCTTGTCAAAGAAACATATTGAGTTCAACAAAGTATATCAACTTCTTATTAATCATATTGAATTTGTAGGGTCATTTTTAATTGTTTAATCAAATCAAAATTTGATTTAAACCAATTCTTCAATTTCATGGTTGCGAAAATTCGTTTAGCCAAAAAACATTCAATTCGCTTTTATTGGGATGTACAAGAAAAACGAAATGTGAATTATTTTCAATTTCTTTACAAACTAGCAAATTGTTTACGTGCTTAGATTGCTAAGAATTGATGGATTGATAATGCTTCATTTTCAACAATCTTGATTACTCGATGTTCAATTTTTATGTGGTATATTTATCAATTATTTTAAGGGCAAAATACAGTTAACCCCTTAAACTACGCTAAGTAACACTTTACTCCCTTGTACTTTAATAAACTTTACTTACCTTTTCATCTTAATTTGTACACAAACAAGACATTAAAACTATTATTTGTAAAATATCTATTATGGTCTTTCACTCTTTTTTTTTTTTTTAATTTTTAAACAATAAAACACTCGTTAATGTGCGAGAGATAAATTATACAACTACAATTATTTTTTTCGTTTATATTATAGTCCTATCATAATTCAAATGCAAATGTTTGTAATAGACTTTGAAATCGATTTTTTTAGATCTTAACTTCTTCTTCTTCTTCTTCTTCTTCTTATTATTATTATTATTATTATTATTATTATTTAATAGTTTGTGCTTTTTCTTATTGCATTCGAATTCCTAAAGTTTATTACACAAAAATATGTTTGGTGCAATTTTATGAAATGACCCTTTCTAGCCTCCACAAGAATGCTACCCAACAGTCAGCATTTGGAGAGGAACACCGAGACCTCCCCATAGAAGGGGAATGCAATCACTGCCTCAGGGTAGAGGAAATTCTTATTCGGCGCAACCAACCTTTGGAATTCTGGAAACCACCTCATCTCAACAAATTAGGCAGGATTTTGTGGAGCATGTACTGACATGATTTTAGGAACCTCTCAACAACAGCTCATGCACCACGAAGGCACTTCTGCAAGAATGCGAGGGAGTTCGTAGGCAGAGCTATCTAAACCATTCCATGCCACACCTACTCTAAATTGCTTACAAGAGTGCTCTCAAAAGCTCTCTAGCGCACTCTATTACTTTGCATCTCTACTCGCAAAATTCTCAAGTATTTATTTACTTCTTTGCTTCTTTCCTTCAATTGATACATCTTAAAGGATTATCGATCTTTTTGCAAGTTACACCCCCCCCCCCCCCCCCCCAGGCCCCAACTCCTCGGCCCCAAAAAAAAAAAATTATAAGACCCTCCTCCATACTTGATGAGACATCTCCCTAAAGCTGCAACACCCTTACAAAAAAACCCAAGACCTTCCCAGTGCTCCTACAATAAACTAGAATTCCTTACTTCGAGTTAGCCCTACAAATTTTTTCAACGTCCAAATTTTGATACTCGTCATTTATATTTTCTAACTCGTGATGAAACTTAATTTCAAAAAACTCCTTGTTCAAACAATTTTGACATTGAACTTGAGCTCAAATTTAAAAGTTTGTACAACTGAATTCGAGTTCGATCCATCTACATTCATACTATCATTTATAAAGTCCCATCCCTATTAAATTGAATAAAACATAGTTCATTTCTTAAACGAATGGGGTGTTCGTAAATGCTTGTAATTTTGAAAAAGCTAAAATAATAGAAAAACTAGAGTAGTGAAAATGGATAGTATTTGGAAAGAAAAACTGCGCCCTCCAATCCCCCTCCTGGATCTATCTTTGGTCCACTTCACATGGTCAAAATAACACAAAGAAAAAAAAAAATTGCTACCTAATAATTGTTGTGGTCTCTTCTATTTTCTCTCTCATATTCCCTTTCACTATTCGTATCTTTTAATTTTATTTTTTTTAATCTCTTCATCTCTGATGTCATCTATACTACCTATCTATATTATATTATAAACTATAAAGCAGTAAACACTTATGTTAACTATGTTTAGAGCCCATGAGTTTAAAAAAAGTGCTTCTTGAATTATATTTTTTATAATAATTTTTTTAAATTAAGTAGTTTTATATTTGAATATAATAAATAAAAATATTTTTATTTGAAGATACTCTTAGATAACTTCTAAAAAAAGTTCTGTTTAACTTTTTTATGAAAGTACATCCAAATATATTTTTTTGCTCTAAAGAATATATTTTTTTTTAAAAAGTATTTCTTCTCTAAGAAAAAAGCCTATCCAAACAAGCTTTTAGTCATTTTAACTGAATGAACTAAATAAGCCCTCAATATTGTTTTTTTTTATAAGTAATTAACTCTCAAGTTAATTTCTTCTTTTTTATCTACTATTCTCTCTCGTCTCTCTTCATCAACCTATATTATTTATCTTTCTATTCTTCTATATCTCCTCTCCCACATCCATATGTTAAATATTTATTTTATCTTTACTTTTTATTTTTTAATTATATAATTTAAATTTTAAATTGAATTTTTTGACTATATGATATTATATATTCATATATTTTTTTAATTTGACACACACGTCGAGTGCACCTGATTTAAGCACATAATACATTATATCTTATTTTTATTTGACACACACGTCGAGTGCACCTGATTTGCTAGTATAATTAAATAATTTTTTTAACTCTTTTATACAATTATTTTAAATCATATAATTTTATCTTATTTTATTTCTTTACTTTTCGCTTATTTCAAATTTAATAATTTCTAAAAAAAATTTAATCATATAATAAATTAATAAATATTATAATTTTTTTAATTTTATATATTTTTATTTTACACACTCATCAATATACACACTTAGTACTAATAAATTATCACTTAACTATAGCGATACAAAAAAATGAAAAACATGTCTGGTGTATTTTCCTTTCCAAGCCGCCTTATATTTTATTCAATTTATTTATTATTATATACGAAGTATAAAATAGAATTAAGATAAATGAGTTGACACTCCGAAAGCAAAACCCTAAACTCGACCCCCCTCTACCCCTCTGTTTAGGAGCTCCAAATTCTGTGATATCAACAATGGCGAAATCAATGAGATCGAAGAGGGAGAAGAGGCTGAGGGCGATAAGGAGAGAGCTAGTCGAGCCCATTTACGAGAAAAAGGACGCCGCCAAGCTCGCCGCCCTGGAGGCTGCCCTCGCCGCCCCCAAGCTCCCCGTGAAGCCCACGCCTTCCGCCGCCATGGATATCACCGCCGCAGCCGCCGCCGCCACCTCTTTTGCTAACCAAACCGGCGCAGGTTTAATTCTTTCTTTGTCTTTTTCCTCCTCTGTTTTTCTAGGGTTTTTCAATTTGGTTCTTATTTTTCACTCCACCTTTAAAGCTTATTGTTGATAATGTATATGCACGCGCGCGCGCACACACACACTGATATAGTTGTATTGGACTTGTGTGAGGTTATTGTGTAGTGGGATTTTCCATTGTAGTTGTTAGGTTTTGTTATCCACACCCTTCTGGGACCCGGAAATTTACAGTGTTAAAACATCCATCTTGAGAAAGCATTGATATTTGGTGACATTGAAATGCCCTGTCACCATTAACGGATTTTTGCCAAAAATTTTATAAAATTTTATGTATGTGTAAGCAAATTTGTGTACTCATTTGTTATTTCATGGAATCTGGCTTGTATGAAATTAGACTTTTGCTGTGAAATCTTGACATAGTTTTACCAATGGTGTTAATCTTGATGTTGCTGGTTAGCAGATGTGGAGATGGACGACAACAATCAAAGCTCGAAATTCTTGAGGCCTATTGGGAAGAAGCTGAAAAAGAAGATCAAGTTGGCCAAAAAGAAGCACCATGGCAAGGGCAAGATCAGAAGGAAGAGCAATGTATAATTCATACCCCAACACACACCTTAGGCTTGGCTGCTTTGTGGTATGGTCTGGTTATGTGATCCTTATTTATGAGAATTTGGAATTTTGAGATACTAGTTTTATTTTGGGAATTACATGTTGATAGAAATCTTTAGGGGAGCCTAACCCCAAGACTGTGGAATTAGATCTTGACTAAGTTGATGTGTTCATTTCCGTCCCGAAAAGCTGGTTACTTTTCTTTCCTTTTTTATTTCAAAGCTCAGCTTTGTGGAAATGCAGTGATCGCTCATCAAACTTATCATCCCAGCTTGTATAAACTCCTGGAATGTTTAGATTGTTAACAGTATGGTACAAGTTCTGTGTTCTGCAAAGCTTGAAGAAAACCTTAACGACTCCGTTAACACCACAGGATGGTGCAAACTCACTGGAGTTCATGTTCGCACAAACCCGTATTTCCAGCACAAGACACCCCACGGAAAATTTCATGCTATTGGTTGGGTGGTATCCCACTCATGTTTTTAATCATTGAATTTGAATACGATAATTTTCAAATGTGTTAAACGGTATCATTATGCTCAATTCAATAGCAAAAAACACTGCTTAGGCATTGCCAGGTATTGCCCAGGTGAACAGCATTTTATGAGCAAGTAACCAATACGACTCCAGCTATTAGATCTATTATTTCTCTTATAAATTTTTACTTCTTCAAAAATTTACTCAACCCTTTTGAGTTTTTATTTTAATTTATGTGAAAGTTCACTTATACATTCTTAATTACACATGATTATAGCGAGTAGGGGTGTTAACAGATATTAAACGGAGCTTATATATAGTATTCGAATTTGTATCCGGTTAAGTTTTTCAATATTTGTATCCGGATCTGACGTACATTTTGTGGATACATCCGTCTTTGTTTAGTAATTTTATAAATCGGACAAATTTATGGATATTTGAATATTTGTTTTCATCTATAATTATTCAAATATTCTACTGAATATTCGAATATGTTTATGTAAATAGAAAAGCAAATAAAATTTATGTAACTTATCTCATTGAATTTTTTGTTTATATAAATATATATATATATATATAAGTATAGTATATGCATTGATATAAGTAAAATTAAAATATTTATTTATGTTTTTATTTTGTTGCAAATTTTGGAGAAATGAGTTAATTAGATTTATTTTTTTCTATCTATTTTATTTAGAAGAAGAGGTTAGCATTGATATACTACTATTACTACTAATAATAATAAGAATAGTATTTTTAATGTTATTTATTGAATACGGATAACAAATATAATTAAACGAATATATTCGAAGGATATTCGACAAAGTGGATATGTAATTATTATATCCATATCCATTTATTATTCGAATATTTATAATCGAATATGGATAATATTCACTTCAAACGACGAATATGAATGCAAATGGGAATCGAATTTTCAATTACCCATTCATAGCCTTAATGGCGAGAGCTAATATGTTTATTATTCGTTTTACAAAATTGTTAAGACTGAGGAATGCTTTTAATATTCTATTTAGTAAATAATAATATTAGTTTATTGGTTTTCTTATATTTGTGTTTTTAGTCTCGTTTCAGGAGATTTTCCACTTGGAAAATTAAGAATTTTGATGATAGACAATATCATACCCAGTGCATTTCCCTTCCTGTTAACTTTGTTATCTCCTTGTTTCTATTGTATTTCACGGTTTTTCAATAGCTGACTTTTTTCTATGTATCCTTTTTTGCCCCCTTGTTTACAATGAGCGGTCACTTACATTTAAGTTGATTGCATCAATATATCAAATTGAGCACAATTTATTGTATGAAATTCAATTCATTATCAAGTACGAACGATGCAGTAGCATACAAACCATCATTCGATAAAATAATAACCAACATTTGTGGGGCTCGAATCCTTGACCTCTTTAGCCAAAGCCGAAGTTATCCTCAATTTTTAACTAGGAAACAATAGACTTATAGACCAGATGTTGGAGCAACATAAAGCATTTCACAAAGCCAGCATGTGGAATTCATTAAGCCAAGATCAAACACTCGCAAGTGACTCAATGTATCCAAAAGCTTGAGGTAACAAAGAATAAATCACGGCATTCCCCAAATCACAAATCTTCTCAAACGTGTTGATATCAAGATTGAGCCGTATGAACTTACCAAAAATGTTCAAAACCAAGAACGAATCTCCCTCCTCGCCCTGAACGAGAGAAACCACAGAGACGCAAAAATAAGTTATGCACATCAAAGCCATCTCCGGGAAAGCAGCAGCAACCGCATTAAGATCAGCCCGGTACTTCACGAACCATTCTGAGTAATCCCTCTTCATTTCATAAACATCGCACCCCAACTGTGTGTAATCAAGGGTTTCAATGATATGCAAATGACCACAAGACTCCCCAAAGTAACCAACCCTTCTCCACCTATGACCACCCACTGTACCACCAGGCAACGGCATTTACCAAACTTTTCTTTATCAACATTGAAGTACAAAAGCTCTCTAGGCGCATAACTTATCCAATGAATTGAACGGTTCCAATACACTCCATGATCGAAACTAGCAGTGGCACTAAAGGGTACCCCGGACAATCTCCAAGCACCAGATTCAGCAGAGTATATCTCAATCTGAAAAAGATCAGGACCAAACTCTGATCCCCTAACACAAACAACCTTGTACATGGGAAACATGGTATGATCAAAAGCCAGATTTACTCCAACCACAATTCTTGGAACTTCTTTCACAACGCCGGGTCTGGGAAGTGTCTTGAAGCCGTTGGTAGTGGGATTATACACGTAGCACGTACGTATAGGAGACCTTCTACTTCTAGGCTTGCAATCAAAATCCCTAGAGCTACAACAGAGAAACAATCCATTACAAGACTGGTGAATCCAAAACGAACCAGGGTCCCCTGGAAAACGTAGTTCCCTAAAGCGCCCCTTGGTCTGATTTGATGTATCGAAGTCGATGTACTCAAATTGAAAGCTCTTGAGGCTAGGATAGAACAATCCCACGGCACGGTTAGGGCCTCGATGGTGGTGCATGAGGACAAAATGGTGGCTGGTGATCAAAGATTTCCAACGTTTCGAAACTATCTTAAACCGCATGAGTGATTTCACAGGTAAACGAAGCAAAATTTGGATCAGCAGATCATCTAATGAACCCAAAAACTCGGCAGATGTTGTTGCTCTAGTGATTTTAACAGACATTTTCACTAACTTAAAATAACCCTATGAAATTATGGGAAACAGTAGAGATGGTGATCAATAGTTACCTTTCGTTCAGGAGCATTTTATCGAACACATAAGGTATCAATTTTTGACTGCTTGCGGAGTTGCAAATATAACGTGGATTGAGGGGGAATTATCGTTGATCAAAACCATTTACTTTTGTTTAGATGAGTAAACAAAGAAAAAGTCGGATTCCCCAAATTACGAAGGAGAGATTACCTGATTAGTCGCCATGAAGACTTCTTAAATATTTAACAGTGAGGGGAGAGAGAGAGAGAGAGACAGAGGAGAGGAGACCTAGACTCAGAAAAATTAGAATTCCACACTTTTTCCGGGAAATTCTTCTATACACCGGCTGTGGTCCCTGTGGATCCCATGTGTAAATTCAAAAGTACATGAACATGTTTAATTACATTTTATACAGCCTTTATACCTCATAAAATTATTTTATAAATATATTTAATTTGATGTTTGATTTTTTATGAGTCGTACAAATCATGTGCCTTGAAATTCGGTTTGAATTTCAAATTCCATAACGTGATTTATAATAATTTCACTTATGAGGTAAGATTCGCGAATTTCAATTAAGAGAATTTTTATTCCAAACTAAACAAACTTATCAAATGATTAAAATGTGGAAACCACCAATTTAAGGAATTTAACATTTTATACTTCTAAATTCTAATACAATATTAAACATATCCCAGATGTAACTACATCTTATATATTATTTTTTTTGTTTTTAAAAAAATACAAATAAAATATGGTTTAATTAAAAATATTGAATTGATGGATGAACCCAAACATCCGATTCATAAGGAAAAAAAAAAACAAATTCTTTTATTTCTTTTTTTTTTATGAATAATCACTAATTAATACAATTGTATAATAAACTAATTAATAATATAAATAAAGTTGCGCATGTATGAGACTCAAATCCATGACATCTTTAATGATGCTTTAAAAGATTTCCCTACCAAAAAAATTAAGAACTTGAATATGGACTACATCATATCCAATGCATTCCCTTCCTCCTATTTCTTTTCGTACCTATTGCATTTTACGAATTTTCAATACCAAACTTTTTTTCTCGATGTATATCACATTTAAATCAATTACATCAACATATCAAATCGTGTGCATATTAATCAAATTCAATCAATTATCAAGCACGGATGAACTCCGCGGATCGCATGGTCCACACAAGAGTGCTAGACTTGACCGAAAAATTATTTACAAAAAGAAAAAAGAATAAATAAAGAAAGAACACAAAAAATGAGAATAGAAGCCCTGATTGCATCCACTGCAGGCATCAATAATCAGCGTTTCCTATACTCTTACAAACCAACCTTGGTAGAAATACTCAGTGTAAGGCAAGCCAGTATCAAACATAACCGAGGGGTTCAATGTAATTTTAGTTCAACAATAAAGTCAGTATCAAACACAAGCAAGGGATTCGATGAATTCGCAAGCGCACGGTAACATGTATCCAGGAGCATTTAGGAACTCGTCGAAAGCATGTGGAGACCTGTATTCAAAATCAGGCAGGCTTCGCGACGAAGACTCAGCCACAGCATCCTCACAATCACAAATCTCTTCAAAAGTGTTGCAATCAAGACCGAAACGTATGGCCTTACAACCAATCTTCAAAACCAAGAACGAACTGTGGCCGTCGCCCCTGACGAGAGAGAACACAGAGAAGGCATAGCAATTTCCGGCTATCGAGGCACCAGTATAAACCATGTCAGGGAAAGCAGCAGCGACTGCTGTCAGATCGACCCGATACTTGACAAACCATTCTGAGTAATCCCTCTTCATCTCATAAACATTGAATGCTATTTGAGTGCGAGCAATTTCAAAGATATGCAAATGATTGCAAGACTCTCCGAAATAACCAATATTTCTTATCCTCCCGTGACCAACTACTGCACCACCGGGTAATAACACCGTACCAAACTTCTCTTTCTCAACATTGAAGTACAAAAGCTCTCTATGCGTATAACTGACCCAATGAATTGACCCATTCCAATACACCCCGTAATTAAAACTGGCCGTGGCTCTAAAAGGTTCACCAGACAGTCTCCATGCACCAGATTCAGCAGAGTATATCTCAATCTGAAAAAGATTAGGACCAAACTCTGATCCTCTAACACAAACAACCTTGTAAAGGGGAAACTTTGCGTGATCAAAAGCTAAGTTCAACCCAACCACAATTCTTGGAACTTCGTTGACGACACCGGGTCTAGGAAGACCGGTGAAACATTTTGTAGTCGGATTATACACATAGCAGCTTCGTATAGGAGACCTATCAAACCTCTCACTACCATATTGAGACGAAGACCCATTGCTACAACAAAGAAGCAATCCATTACAAGACTGGTGAATCCAATACGAAGCAGAGTCCCCCAGGAAACGTAGTTCCCTAAACGGCACGTTGGTCCGATTTCCTGTACCTAAATTGATGTACTCAAATTGAGAGCACTTCTTTCCAGGATAGAACAACCCCACTGCCGGGCTAGGGCCTCGATGGTGCACGACGGCAAAATGACGGCTGCTGATCAACGAATTCCAACGTTTCGATACTAGCTTAAACCGCAGGAGTGATTTCGCAGGTAAAGGTGACAATATCCGAATCAAGAAGTCATCTAATGAACCCACAGCCTCCGCGGATGTTGCTGCTATGGTGCGGCCACCAGCCATTCTCAATGATCTTTGGAATATATAATCTATATGTATTCGAGACTAAACCAGAGTGAATTTCAAGAAAATAATAAGGGCTGGATCAAAGCCGAGACCCACATGAAACTGCACTCAGTAACACCATCCTTAGAGGCATATCATCGATCACCTTGCTGGGTCTATCTAAATTACAGCAGAAATGGCAAATAATCACCGCTGATCAAATTCACTATGTATCCTTTTGTTTTTGATCAATCAAATCAAGAAAATAGAACAAAAGAAATCGAGAAAAAAAAAAAAAAGAGTATCACTGATCATGAAAAACTGGGATTGAAATTCACTTAGAAATCTTACGGGTTAAGGCGTGGAAAAATTTGAAGCTGATCCAGAGAGAGAGAGAGAACTTAAAGCATTTTACTGTATGGAACTGCCAAGTGTTTTTGTTTTAGAGTTTTTGCGAACTGTCACATGATATAAGAGTACAGACGAATATTTTGTGGGGGCTAGTGTTTTTTTTTTTTTTAAATTAGGAAAGCCAATCCGAATATCTTAATATGTTTTTAAAATTTAAAATTAAAAAAGAAATGAATAAAAAATTATCAAAAAGAATCTACAAATAATGGTCTTGATAAATATTTCATGACTTTCCAAACCTGAAAATCAGTATTTATTGAGTACTATATAATTCAAAATTATTGGGCTTATGAATTTATATAGACTATACATTGTGTCGTAATCATAAAATAAAACTATATGGTGCGATATACGTATAAAACTAAAAGAAATATATATATGTATATATATATATATATATGTGTGTGTGTGTTTATAGAACGAGGCATTTTATTTATTTGAACAAATTTTAATTTTATTTATGCATCTATATCAGTGTATGTGGTCAAGAAAATCATATTTGGTGTCCCATCAGCGAGGCCTATATCAATTATAATTCCATTGATTACGAAATTCTAATAACATAACTCATTACAAAATGCATATTACACTTGTTCCTATCAACACATTTTTCATTAATTAGTTAACGGTAGAAGCACGTGCAATGCGCCCGAACATTATCAGATGCACCAAATGCTCTCTCTCTCTCTCTCTCTCGGATTCTGACAAATCATAGATGGGTTTTAGAAGAGAATCAAATTAAAGTTCCATCACAGAATTCTGACAATTACTAGATCCCCCTTAAAATAGCTCCTTCTGTTCAAAAGATTCATAAAACTATTCCATTAATTTTTATCTCATTTCTAGACAAAATTACCCTTGTTCAGAACTCTACTCACAAGTCCTGGCGCCGGGAGATTTATAGCATTTTTTTTAATGTTCGGAACTCCATGGAATTTGATTGAATAAGGTACAAATATTGTTGGAGGGGTTTTTCTTTCATGAACCGGGTGTTTACACTATATGATCTAGATTCAATCACGTCTTATGTATTAAATTTTTTATAAAATACATATAACACAAAATTAAATCTGAACTGCAGAATGTATGGATGAAATTCATACGCCCAGTCCATTTAAGAATTTTCCTTGTAGGAGCCCATATAGGCCTGCCTACTCTCCCATCGGCTATTTTTTACATGCACAAGACTCGAATACGATGCCTTATTTTAGTGATTAAGCCCCCAACCACTAACACCAACTGTTGGTGGAAGACAGGCGTATGCCAGATTCCCTAGTGAAGGATTCAGCTAAAAAAAAAAAAAAAAAAAAAAGAAGAAGAAGAAGATTCCCTAGTGAAGGGTGCCGAGAATAAAAGTTTGCACCAAATTTTGTTCCACAAAAGTTAATATTTATAAACAAAACTTGTACAGATTGTAGCTCATTACATCTATATATCCCATCATAATTCAATGGGCAGCAACAGGGACACCATCATCTTTAGATCATTCCATATGTTTCAGTAACGTTAGAATCTAAAAACCATTTCCAATATTCACCTGGCTGGCACTCATTTCTGAGATTCTTTGTCAAACGGCACAGCTCAACTCTCCAATATGGGAACTTTCGGCGCATTTGCATAATAATTACTAAATTATTAACGAATCCTCCACGGCACTACTTTCTCGCCATATCAGCACCAGTGTCCTCCAATGACGTGAACATGAAGTTCCCCGATAATATGGCCTCTTTATCTACACATAAATTAACCAGCAATTGTTACTCGGGAGTTACTAGTAGAAGTAGATTTTGGTTTGTGTAATGAAAATAACATGAAATAATTGGTATATTCATGCCAAAAAGAAGTTCCATTGATGAACATGTATTATTTTATCATTAAATTGTTAGTAGCTGTTTCAACAAGGAGCAAGCAAACTTCTGCACCAGTTTATATCAACCTGGGACCTGAGACCTGAGACCTAATTCTTTACAGCTTAAATATCATTTCCTACCACTCTGCCAGCACTTGGCGGCCCATTGACCAATGAACTGGAGACATATTAGCAGACACATGAAATGAGGATCAACTCCTGACATAGAGTTATATGCGGGTGTGGGGTGGAACGCCAAGTCCATATTTTACAAAAATATCAGCTGGGGCGTATTTTGATAAATAATCCAGCATCCAATTAATTCATCTCTGAATATCATAACTGATAAAACAATAATGCTTTAGCAAATGAATAAAAAAAAAGATTCAGGCTCCTTAAAAGTTAAAAACATTGACAAAGTTAATCACATTACAAGTTGCTTTCTAAATAAATGCATCTTGGTATTTTGCTTATCATTAATGTTATGATTGCTGTCTGTCATCTTCATTCAATTTTCATTGGATTTCATTGGACGACCGCAGGTATTACTAACTTTTTGTAGCAGTGAGTTCATTGACATTAACCAAGCAGGCTATTAGCATTTAGTCTCCAAGTCGAATACTTTTGTCCTTACTAGGTGGGGAAAGAAACTGCATGCACAATCCTAGCAAGATTGTTGTTCTTCTAAGTTCTAACATGATTCACACATAAGGACTTTATTCATACCTGTTAATGAAAGACAACTCGCTTCCCGACGAACATACCTTGTCATTGCCTGGAAATAGAACAGGAAATATGAGCAGGCATGCTGCATCATAAACTTTCAATATATTGAAATCCAAACGTGCTACAAGTCAAATAAAAATAAAAAAAAACTCTAGCCGTCTATTTTAAATTAAAAACAATGATTCATAACAACAAGTTATAGATAAAAGAGGAAAGATCAGTACGTGACAGGATTACAGAAACTAATTCTTCTAACATTACCCGATTCCCATAGATTCAGGGCAACATGAGAAAAAGTTCATTATTGGTATCACCTACTACAATCAAATAATTAAAGCAGCACAACAAATATTGCAATTATAGCAAATGATTTATCTCCAAGAACTTCAGCTTGAAAGCAGTTCAATCTTTGTATTTCACACCCATTAACCTTACGAGTCCATATGGTTCCAACTTCCAACGAAGAAGGATGAAAAGAAATGAAAACGACGGAAAATCAAATTCTCTCCCTCTTTTCACAACGTACACATGCATATTCACTTACTACATAATGGCTTGCATATGGTATGATAGACCATCAGTGGGATCTCAACCCAAATTCAATCCAAATTTGAGAATTGAAATATAAAAAGAGAACCTTCTGTCAAAAATCAAAATGCAATTTTTAAGTAACTTCCTTTTTTTCCAACCTGTTTTTCTCTTTGTGTTTGTCAAATAATAACTGGCATTCAAAGAGGTTTAATAATTTGATAGGAGATAATACAGAGAATCATAGTACCCCTTAGTGCATCCGATAACAGAATATAAAAGCAAATATTTTATTAAGTCAATCTATCAAGCATACGGAGATATGAGAACTTGCCTGGACTGGAAGTAAGGCGCCTTCAATTGGTTTCGATGTACCGTCATCAGAGAACACATTCCTAAAGGGCACACAAACGAACAGCATCAGAAACATCAAACATGACTAATATCATAGCCGGGTAATCTTTAACAGGTACACACTTAAACTTAGCCTGGTCTCCATCATCAGTACCAAAACTAAGCTACAAAATACACATTCACCAGGGGTAAACCTAGACCAATTTTACCTATTGCATCCGAATTTAAAAGTCTAGTATCAAATTGATGGCTACACTTCCAAAAGCTATCATGCTGTTGATTATTTCCATGCAGTCTAAAAGCACCACTGCAACTTTATATATACATGAACGCATGACAAAAGCATGCGAAACCAACATTTAGTATATTTTCATAAAATGCCATACCTCCAAATGACGTTTTGGAGGTCTTCCTGTTTCCCAAGGGCAGCATCATAAGCAACAATATTTCCATAAAATATCTTCTCCAACTCCTTCATCCATTTAATTAGCAATAAATTTACCTGCAGTTTTAAAGAGAAGAATGAAAAGAGTAGAGCTACTATCTGATAAATGGATAATGCTCCAAACATGTTTACATGCTTTTAATTTTATTTGTCACTTAAAACGCTTGTTTCCATCAACTGAGAGCCTTCTAGAAACCAACGAGAATCTTCAACAGAGTAATCAACTTACTTCAATGGTCATATGAGGGAACTTCAGAAGTCAGAACTTGAAAGAGAAATTAGATAAAGATAAATCACTAATGGAGAAGCTCTACAAGCAACAGAAGCAGTGAACAACTCACCCCAGCCTTGGACACCCTCAATTCTAGATCATGATTATATATCTCATATAAGTACTGCCCCAACTCTACTCCTTCCTTTCCCTCTTCCTTTAAGCGACGTAGACAAAGCCACATATGAATTACAAGCAAGGAAAATGTTGTTTTAAATGTCTTCTCCAAGCTAAACACTGCATGTCAAATGAGGCAACACATAATTTAAAATTATACAAGTCAACACTGAGACAGCAGAAAAGATGCAGACAAGATCATGATTGTTGGCAGCCAGATCAAAATCCAAGACACTTATCTAATCTGAAACTGATGATATCAGACTTCCATTCAAGCATTTCTCTAGAACTGGTTTTACTTATCCATGAAATTGAACGATGCTAGAAGGAGATGTACGGAAACAGAATCCAATGGAAATTAATCCTATTTTCCTATACTCATCAAAAAAGCGCAGAATGAGAAAAAACTGACCATCATATATAGCAGGTCTATCAACTTGATATGTTACACGGTGGTAGATTGCATTGGCCCATCGAATAAACTGGCTTTGTTTGCTGTAGAATAGCATCAATTTCAGGATAAACCGTTTGACACCCTCGTATTGGGGATCTTCAATTCTATGTGGTGAATCAGTTGCCAATGCCAATGATCTTGGCTTGGACCAAAACATCTTGTTAAGGTTCACCTACAGAATATATGTTTCTCTATGAATCTGACAGGAAGATCTTATAGCATGAAGGTTTACAATAGTTAGCATGAATCAACAAGAAAATCAAATTTTTCATATGATTATTACTTCCATGCAATACCGTATCACAACAGTCCACCATCCCATGTGCAGTTCCCCATTGATGTCACGATCCTATTAAGAATGTGACGAAAACTGGTTTTCTTACCTTGGGCTTGTCTATAGACTAAAAACAGGGACATATTGGATTAGTTTAGCAGTTCCATATGAAAAACTTGAAGCATTGACACTAAATTCTCTAGCGTATATCATGCTCCAGAGCTTTTAGGCAAGATCAAGCACACAATACATATATACAGATGAACTCCCCCCTTCACTTATGCATGCTTGGACTAGATAATATTATAGATTTCATGCTACCATGACTGAAGCGTTTTGACTCCCTTTTCCAAACCATATCATGGCCATTTCCCCATTTTCCTGAATCTGATTGAGCCACAAGATTCAATTCTAACCCAAATTTTGGCAGATACAACACCAACCCCCCAAACCCACAACAAGAAAACAACAGGAAAAAGGACAGCCCGAATCCCAGATAACGCTACACACGCATGCACAAAAATGAAGCAATTTTTAGATGTGGGAACCTCGCAACAACTGAGTGCTCCGGAAATCAGAAATTCCCATACCTCCGGTTTATTAGTGTCAGCTGCAACATTTGGCTCCACGGCAGCAGCAACCTTAGCATAACTCCGAAACGAGAAAACAGATAAATCCCTCCTCCGCACAAAATCAGTACTCCGCTGCAAGTTGCTGACCCTGTTTATATGGCTGAAAACCCTCGTCCACCTCGGCGACATTATTCACTTGAGTTTCTACAACAAGGCCCAGAAGAAGAGTATTAATTTCAACAAAATACCTCCAAATATCTGCGCAATTTGAACTAAAAACCTGTAAAACAACATAAGATTACTGTTTTGGTGGACAGATGAATTGCTACATTGAATATGCTAAGACGAACAGATGAATTTTGCTTTTGATGATCCTTAAGCCCTACTGGTAAAACCCCAAAAGGAACAATTATTTCAGCAAAGGAATATGAACAATTATCGTAATTATTTCAGATGAATTTTGCTTTTGATAAACTGTGACTCTTCGGGTCTGGTAGCGTTCTTTTGTTTTTTACATTGGCTTGGTTTGGCAGTGTTTTTACCACTTTGCCCTAACCCAAATTATGTTGAAATTGTCCCTGCAATAGGAAGTAGTCTTGAAAAAAACAAAAAAAACAAAAAAAAAGGACCAGAAAGAGCCACAGCAGCGCGAGACCAGATTCAACCATAAGCGCCCCGAAGAGTCACAGTTTGGGATTTGATCTTCAAATCTGAGAACGATATGCAATTACGATAAATTATTAAAAAAATAGTTTATATATATCTATACACACACACACACACACACACACACACACAAACAAACACACAAGAAGAAGAAGAAGAATAGAGCAACACAGTCCAGATAAACTGAGGCCAGTTACAACACCATCACAAAATTGACCAAAGAACAAGATAATGTTATATCATTTTGCAATATGAAACAAAATAGCGAAATAAAATTCTTCAATCTTACCTTCACTGAGTTTCTTCGAAATCGGGGCAAAATCTCTCAAATTGTATACTAAAGCTTGTTGTTCTCGTACAAGAAAGGTAAAATCTGAAAATTGGCGAACCCTAAAATCACAGTACAATTGGCACTAACCAGTTCGCTGCGTGTTGGGGGGAAGAAGGGAACAGATTTCATTCAGTAGGGTTCTAAGATGAGAATATGACATGAGTGGCAGAAATCGTAATAAAAATCGCAAAACAAGGACACAAACGTAAAAAACTCAACTATGGTCCAAACGAAGGTTTATTTAACTTCCCAAATTTCCTTGGCTTAATTCGGGGAAAGTGACTGCAAAAGTAAACCACAAATAACGCCTGATTAATTAACCAAACAACCCGTACGAGATAAGAGGCATTGTTGATGTGTGATATGATACTATTGCATTTAGATTTGATAAGTTGGATTTGGGTATGAAAAGTAGTTAGATATTGTTATTTGATTTGTGATGTTTGTACAATCTCAATTTTCTTAAGTCCCTATCCTCATTGATTGATGGAGATAATGTAAAATGTCTAGAATATCCCTCATATTTTTCCTTAATAACATTATTTTAATTGTATTGTACAATGGCGTTGTTGGCTCATCATTTCTTATCACCAATTTAAGATGTCTCCACAATTCTCCTAATTTCACCAATCCAAGATTTCCATTTTCACAATTAAAATTTTATTCCCCAAACTGATATACAAAAGTCTTTTAAGACTTGTGCATTTTTCTCTCTTTCGTTTACTCTAAAAGCAAAGATAAAATAGAGGGGAAGAAAAACTCCATTATTGAATATAAAAATAAAACAGAATTTTTTTTTTATAATCAAATAATAATGAAATGCATCCCCCTTTCCGCCCCCCGCCCCACCCAACCCACTTCAGTTCGAGCATCTGCATGTCTTGTTTCTTCTCCAAATATAGTCACAAAATCCATACATACATAAATTCTTGAATATACACACAGATGACACAAGCACACACACACACACACACATATATATATATATAAATATATAGAGAGAGAGAGAGGAACATAAGATTTTTGCTTTTCTGACTGACAAAATGCATAGGATTATTTAGTCAAGTGACAGTGATGATGCTGATTGGATCGAGGTTGATAATGTGATGCAGAGATATAATATTTTTTACTTCAATTGGATGGAGGACAAAAGAAAAGTCAATACAAAATTCAAGAATAATAAAGTAAAAATACAATAATCACCATTGATGTCAAGTCACAAAGACCCAAATCTCACCCCCTCGGGTGAGACTCCGAGCTCCAGTATTACATGAGATTTCAACGGCCGCATCTCATTTGCGGTAGGCCCGACCGTTTCAATAAATAAAAATAACTGTGGATATAAAGTGGCTGAGAATAGACAAATATACGAAATTATCGTTGTCATAGACTTGAAAACGAACTTTAAAAGAGTAGTGTTATAATTCAGTGTTGGCCACTCGATTGGTGTGTTGTTTATTTAATCAATTGCAACGGTAATACTTAAAAAAGGTCTAAGATATTTGTATAAACTTTGCAATCAAACAAGAATAACAATTGCTACTAAATTCATTCGTAAAATAAAACTCCACTAAAAAAGTTCAATTAATTGTGTGTAGGAATGCAAATGAGTTGGTCTCGAACTGGAGCTTGACAAACCTATGTTTTTGTGCATCGAAGCATTGAATCGCAATTTTGATTAGATAGGGCGTAATGTGGCCCCCTTTTTTCATTTTCGGCAATGAATGAGCACTATTTTTTTAAGAACTTGCAGGGGCATTTTTGTAATCTTCTTATTCTAGCCAATCACTAAAACCTTACTAGATCAAAATAAATGGAAAAGCGCCATTCCAAAAGCGGCCATCAAAAAACACCTCAATGCACAAAATGAACAAGCATTTCGAATGCTCATATCTGGTGCTAGTAGCAAAAATGGACAGTAATCGATAGTAGCATTTAGGTTTACTCAAAGACATCTTAATAAAACTCCACTAAACAAGTTCGATTAGTCATGTGTATGAGTGTAAACCAGTCGATCTCATTTTTTGACCTTGAGCTCGATTAAATTTACGTGACCTCGAACTCAAGCTCGACTCGAATCAAAATGATGAAACTCAAACTCAATTCTTTAGTTTAATAGTCTCAAGCTCAAACTCATTTTTTTAATGTATTATTTTTTAATATAATACTAATATTTTAATAAAACTTATGATTACTATAACATTATTATTTTTAATACATAACATTTAAACAGTAAAAATATCGATTTTTTAACACAAATTTATTATTAATATTATTTTATTATTTATTATTTATATGTCTAAACAATATAAAATATTAATAACGACTCACAAGTCGGCTCGTGAACTTTGGAACAGATACAGATAATTTCGAACTTAACTCATTAACGCTCATCTCATCTTAGACTCCTAGTCATGCAAATCAAATGCAGCTCTAGTATAAAATTCCTGAAAGATACATGTAACTAAAATATGCATTTAAGTGTGGCGGGGGACCCTTAATTAACTAGGGGGCCTCACTAATGGCAAATTTGTTCGATTTGAAGGTTGGTATACATTATTACATTAGGTCAGTTTCACTGGTCAACATTTATTCAGTAAGGAAACTTCCTTGTATTTACTATTTACGTGAAACCATCCCATATGAACACAGAACACACACCCTCAACATTAATGTGCTTCAATTCACTTTGCATGGAATCATGGATATCACTCTCGAAATAAGGCCCGATGAAGGGCCGTCGACTACCCCTACTCAAAGGCATCGTCGCCGTCGCCGTCGCCTTGCAAAGACAACGGCGCTGAGCTCGCCGTCATCGAGGTAAAATTTTTCATTTCATACAAAAATATATCGAGTAGTTGTTCAGAGTTTACCTTGTTCAGAGTCTATCGTGCATGATTCTTGTTTTGTTGGCTGCCATTGGGGAGGAAAGATCAGTGGTTAATTTGACAGTATATAACAATGTGTATATACTATGTAGAGCACATATTGAGCTAGCTAGCTAGCTAACCGGAGAAAGGAGTTACACTCTGAGGAGATTTGGATTAATATTCTTTTGTTTTGAAGATTAATCAAGATTTATAAGATGGACAGCGAGTGGCTTGTGGTGTTTAGGGTCACCAGCCACGGATGACGATCGGATGGTGGCGGCGACCAAGTTGTGCTTCGCCATGACCGGGTTTGTGTCATGACTCGGGTCGGGTTCTTAATGGTCGCTTCTGGGATCGCCGTTGGTGGTCAGGGTCACGGATGGCGATGATGACGGCGGCTGAGCTATGCTTCGTCATAATCGGGTCGGGATCATGATGTCCGGGTCCTGGTCATAAGACTCATAACAGTCCGGCGCGGTTCGTGATGGTTGATTCTGGCCCAGAATTTCTGGGCTCGCCGGTGGCGGTGGCGGCTGAGTTCCGCCTCATCATAATCGGGTCATGGATCATGATGTCCATGTCCGGGTCCGGGTCATGACATTCCGGCGCTGATGGTTGATTCTGGCCCAAAATTTCTTGGCTCGCCGGTGGTGATGGTGGTGGCGCCTCCGAGTTGCGCTTTGTCATCCGGTGGTGGCGGGGGCTTAGATATGCTTCGTTATAATCGGGTCGGGATCATGATGTTCGGGTCCTGGTCGTAAGACTCGTAACAGTCCAGCGTGGTTCGTGATGGTTGATTCTGGCCCAGAATTTCTAGGCTCGCCGGTGGTGGTGGCGGCTGAGTTCCGCCTCGTCATAATCGGGTCATGGGTCATGATGTCCATGTCCGGGTCCGGGTCATGACATTCCGGCGCTGATGGTTGATTCTGGCCCAAAATTTCTTGGCTCGCCAGTGGTGATGGTAGTGGCGCCTCCGAGTTGCGCTTTGTCATCCGGTGGTGGCAGGGGCTGAGATATGCTTCGTTATAATCGGGTCGGGATCATGATGTCCGGGTCCTGGTCGTAACAGTCCGGCGCGGTTTGATGGCTGATTCTGGCCCAGAATTTCTGGGCTCACCGGTCGTGTTGCTGGTGGCGGCTGAGTTCCGCCTCGCCATAATCGGGTCATGGATCATGATGCCCGGGTCTGGGTCATGACATTCCGGCGCGATTTGTGATGGTTGATTCTGGCCCAAAATTTCTTGGCTCGCCGGTGGTGGTGGTGGTGGCGGCGCCGCCGAGTTGCGCTTTGTCATAATCGGGTCGGGAGCATGATGTCCAGGTCCTGGTCATAACAGTCCGACGCGGTTCGTGATGGCTGATTCTGGCCCCGAATTTCTGGGCTCGTCGATGGCGGTGGTGGCGGCTGAGTTCTGCATCTTCATAATCGGGTCATGGATCATGATGTCCGAGTCCGGGTCATGACATTCCCGCGTGATTTGTAACGGTCCAGGTCATGATAGTTAGGTGATGGCCGGTTCTGGCCCAGAATTTCTGGGCTCGCCTGTGGAGGAGGCGGCTGTGGTCGCCCGTCATGAATGGCAATGGCGGTGAGTTGCTGCCTTGCTGGCTCATGATGGTAGACCCAACCTGGATCCGAGCTCACTCGTTTTGTATTCTTAGAATACTTCAAAAAAATATTTTGTTTTTAAAGGAAGTAATATTACCATAACTTTTTGAAAAGAAAAATATTATTAATTAGTATCATCCAAAAAAGAATTAATTATTGATAATGGATATATTTTAATTCTTGAAAAGTAAAAAGTTATAAACGCATTCATTTTTTACATATATTGAAAAGCATAATATATCGTCGATCTCCGATGGCAATGGTGGTGGCTGCCGAGTTGCGGTTCATGATGATCGGTTCTGGCCTTTGGGGTTGCTGGTGGTGGGTTGGGGACACGGTTGCGAGTTTGTGATGGTGACCCATTGACAGTTGACGGACAACGCCAAGAAGCTTGGGTTGATTCTAGAAAAGAAAGTAGAGAAGAAAAAAAAAAAAAGAGTTTAAGAAAAGAAATGAAATACATATTATATATATGCATATATACGTTATTATTTAAATCTTTAAGATAAATAAATAATTTAACTAATAAAGTATATTTCAAAAACAAATATAAACTTTACATGTAAATATCATGAGTTATATAATAACTTACAATAACTCACTGAAGGCATTAATGTTTGCAAAATTAATCAAACTTGATTTCCCGCCTTTCGTAAGGTATTTTTGGAATGATACTAATTTTTCTTGCTTCATCAGTTAAATAGCTCATGGGCAAAAATAATTAATGGGACCACCTCACCTTCAAGGATATTTACAGAGTTTGAGATCGAAATGGGATTCTTTTTTCCTAGCTAATTATGATATACCTCATACATTAAATAAAAAGATTCGTTCGAAAACAGGGTTACTCTGTTTCAGAACTTTGCTTATTTTGGTGAACATTTGTGAGGGATAAATGAATGATCCATTCCAGCATGTCTTCTGCTCTGTTAATAGTGGGTCTATGTGAGTTGATTGTTCCTATGATCTTTCCAAGTATATTATTGATTAGTGGATACAAATATTTGTTTCTATATATACAGTGAGGCAAAGGCAGCAGGACAGGCACCTCCTGGTGAAGTTTTCCTGAAACACACGCTTCCACTACTTGGCCTTGCGGCTCTGTACGTTCAAGACTATTTTGAAGAAAATTATGTTCCGATGTGGTCTGCAATTGCAGCCGTTTGTCTTCATTGTTGTGCTGCTGAAATAATGACGCTAATGCCTACTCTCGACGACAGAGAAATACTTCAGATGTTGAGACGCACATCTCTTGCATTTGGAATTATTTCAGCGGTGTCTCTGGTGTCCGTCTTTCTTCCTTGTGAGTTTTCACTTGTTCTGGTTATAATGTGGATGCTTACGCCTACTGTCTTAGCCTGGCCAATACTTATATACCCTGCACTCTGTTTGCTCGGCGGGGGAATCGGTTTTCTTGGCAGATGAATCACAAGTGTTGTCGCAAAAGTTGTTGATTGGACCCGAGGAGCTCGAAAAACATTGACAGAAGAAGCATTTTCGCAAGTGTAACACAAGCATCATATATATATATATATATATGTGGTGCCTACATTATAATTAATTATATATTTCTGCAGCTGTATGTAGTTTGTGAAACAATATTATGCAGTGAATTTTAAGGTTGTTCTTGGGAATGTAATGTAATAACACACACATAAACATGGTGTTCTACTGTTGTGGTGTTGATTGAACAACATTGCTATGCATATATTATCAATGATACGTTGTAATTGTCTTTTACTATTTTCCCTTTTAATCCTAGTCCGTCCGTATTCCTGAACAAACAAGCATAACTTGTGTTTTGGAAACATATGTGTTCATTTTGATTTTTTGAACATGTCAATCATATATATAGCAGCGAATAATAAGAATGTTGCGACAAGGTTCAACACTTGCATAGATTGACAAAAATATTACACAAGTCAGCATGCAATTTTAGGTTTTCAAATCAACCATGTACTGTTTATATATTCCCCAATATTTCCACCACTATGCTTTTAAGTTAAATACTTTTCTTTTTTTTTTTTGTGTAATGCGGGGGGGGGGGGGGGTAGGTGCAGTAAGTATTAAAATTATTACCTCCAATTTAGGTTTTATTATATCTTTTTTGGAATTCAAAACTACTTAGCAATATTTTGTACTCAATTATTATAAAATAAGTTTGTTCTATTTGACCATTTCACACGTTTGCTCTGTGTTTTGCAGGAGACAAGCCCATATTTAGACAAGGGCAGTACATGTCAATATCTAATGAATAGAGTTTTCTTTAATTGTTTTCTTCTTTCAATCTAGCAGCTAGCTTTTAATATACTTATACCATAATGTTCTTTTGCGGTTATCTTGGACTTGGATTTATTATGCATGGTCAAATAAGAGCACAAGCCTACCCACTATCTTTTCTCATTTGAAAGTACATATAGGCCGATACAAATTGAAATTCTCAATTAATCAGATTTATATTTCTCCTCTCCAACGTTCTCTCATTCAATCTCTCTCTCTCTATTTTTTTGTTTGTTTTTTTCAATTAGACGATTTTAACTAAAAAAATTAAAAGATTTCTATTCATTTTCTTGATATTGTATCGTTGTTCAGTTCATTCTCTCCCTCACTTTTTTTTCTTTTTAAAAAATTCATACTCTTCTTTGCCATTAAATTATTCTGTTGCCCTATATGACTCTCCATTGATGGCAAAGAAGAGTATGAATTTTTTAAAAAGACAAAAAAAAGGGAGGGAGAGAATGAAGTGAACGACGATAAAATATCAAGAAAGATAATAGAAATCTGTCCTTTTTTTTTTGGTTAAAATCATGTAATTGAAAAAAAAAACAAAAACAAAATAAAATATATATATATATATAGAGAGAGAGAGAGAGAGATTGAATGAGAGAATGTTGGATAGGAGAAATCTAACATGTTCGTTTTTAAGTTAAAAATCGTGTAATAAGAGATATTTTAGGAATAAATATTGATATTCCTTATTAGTTGGGTAAATTAAAAATTGAGTTTAACTTGGATTAAGGGGTGGTTAAGGAAATTAAATATAGATCATTGGATGAATTTTTGTATGATATGACATCGATCTAAGGGTATATTGGGTGTAATTGGAGAGAAAGGGTAATGGAGAGGAGCCCGATCTTTAAATTTTGGTGTTAACAATTAGAAAATGATGTGATTGATATTTAATCTAAGAGTAAAATTGGAAATATGCATTAAATACTCTATTATCCTTATAAAACTACTTTGATACCAAAACGAGTAAACAACTAATAATATGGAATAGGGATAATTGACACATTGCACCCTCTAAACGCACTTGATTGGCACAATGCCCCCTGAAATTTAAATTTTATCATTTTGCACCCTTGAAAATATATTAGTTTCGCGCTTTGCACCCTTCACCCGTACCCATTAACATTTTCACCGAAAATAATATTTTGGCCAAATAAACAAGGGTAAACTTGGTATTTATTATGCTATATAAAAAAAAATAACGCTAAGCAATTTACTAATAGAATGAGAAAACTAATAAAGTCCAATATAACAAAAAAGCTAAACAAACTAAATAAATATTAATAAGATATTAAATAAAAACAACAATATTAATAACTTTTAATCCAGTTCTTATTCAGTAATGAAACAATCTCAATTTACAATGAAACGCATGAGAAGGTTGAAGAAAGCACAGAAAGATGAGACAAAGATCTACGGGAAACAAGTTCTATAAAGGAAGATGCATGCATTTTTTCCCATTCTACTTATTGATTCCGTATGACTTTTTCAAGTACATAGTTTATAATTAGTTGGCAATTTGTAAAATCACATATATGAATATTTTTGTGATATTGGGATCAAGCTCAACTTGGATAAGAATTAATTTGGATTAGTTGGAAATTCCCAACTTAAACTATGGATTATGCTATTAAAAAAAAAATCAATCACCTATTTCTAATCACCAACGACTGATTCGGTTCTACCTATACCAATTGATCAAAGTTGCATTCACTCTTGTAGGAACATTAATTTGGTTACACGTATTTATTTTCTGTTCTTATTAAATATTTATTGTAAATAAACCAAAAAAAACATCATAAGAAAAAGAACACGTGTACATAAATACTGTAAAATTCAAAATAGAGGTTGTGAACTTATTATAGATTGGGGCTTGATATCCTATGCGAATGTGAAGTGCCCATCTGTTGCCATCCTCTTCTCTTAATATTTCTATGATTGTTTATAATCTAATTTCAATAGTCAAGATTTTTAATTTGTTGCTAGAAATTCGGTGAAAAAGAAATTGAGAAGTACTTAAGTTGTCACTTTTCTTTTATTTTTTCTCCATAATTTGTGTATTGTACTCTAGTTTTTAGGATGAAGTCGGCATTGAGTTGGTTAGTTTTTTTTTTAATAAATATAGAATATTAAATACCAAGTTTGTCCTTTTTTATTTTGATCAGAATATTTTTTTCGGTAAAAAATTTCAATGAAAATGAATGGAGGATGCAAAATACCTCATTAATGTATTTTGAAGGATGCAAAATATCAAAATTTAAATTTTAAAGTGTATTATGTCAATCAAATATTTTTAAAGGATGCAATATGCCAATTGCCCTACGGAATAGTGTCAGCAGACAATAATTTATCCCAAAAAAAAAAAAAAAAAAAGAAGAAGAAGAAACGAGAGAGAAATTAACACAATAAATATTTTTCTGAGTTCCATTTTTACCCTGGTCGCCTAAAACCCTAATCAGAAAATCCTTGATCCTCGATTTTCCGGCATACAGGGAGAGCAGAGATGGGAAACGACAGCGAGATTGAGAAAACGGCGCAAAAGGAGAAAGAGAGAAAGAAGATTTTGGCTCTTGCCCCCATCGCCAAGCCACTCGCCAGCAAAAAGCTGTGCAAACGCACCCTCAAACTCGTTCGTCGAGGTACGCGATTTGCACGTTTGCGATTATATGTGATGATTTTGTGTTGGTTCTTTTGATTTATCTGTGTGTGTGTGTGTTTTCGCGTGAGATTTCAGCTGCGGAGCAGAAGTGCTTGAAGAGAGGGGTTAAGGAGGTGGTCAAGAGTATTCGCCGCGGAAACAAAGGGTAATTTGTGCTTGTGTTTGATTGATTGTGAATTCCGTTTAGAGTGCGTAAAGGTTGAACTTTGTTAATTGGGAGTCATCATTCTCTTTATTCCTTCGTTTTCTTGAACTAAAATTCGGAAGTTCAGTTTTTGATGCGTTTGAGAAGAAGAAAATTGATTGATGTTATGGGCATTTGCGGTGTTGATTGCCTGAACCTGGGCTAAAGAGCATTTTACTCCTTAAGTATTGATATTATGTTTGTTTGATAGGATGAGCAAGATTTCATATTCCGAGAAAGAAAGTTTTATTTGCTCTCTTTGGAAACACTGATTAAGTCCCAACAAGGTGTGGATGAGTAGGACTACCCCTCCCTCTTCCTTGTAAAGCGGGCGGTCTTGGGAATATTTTTTCGCCTGATCTCGAAAGAAGCCCGTGCAAGTCTTTTTCTTGTACTTAACTTTTTGAACCTCTGTATGTATCTAATTCATGTTTATTGCAGATTATGTGTTATAGCAGGGAACATATCACCTATAGATGTCATCACGCATGTTCCAATCTTATGTGAAGAAGGCAACATCCCATATGTCTACGTTCCGTCAAAGGAAGTAAGTACTCCCCTGTGATATCTTATGTTGCTGTTATCTCTATATTGCTTGTGCATTGGTGTTTTCACATTCATGATGAATATGAACTCTGTTAGGTGCAGATGAATTGTCAAATTAATTGAAGTTCATCTCTCATACGCACAAGTTTTGAAACAAGTTCATCTTCTTTGTAACATAGTTTTTTTTTTTTCATTCCATTACTTAATTTGAAGATTATTATATATAAGTTCTTGAATGACGACTTATGATTTCTATTTGGATAAATGGGTGGTACCTATAACTTTTCGGAACTTCTCTTCCTATGAGTTTGTACAGTAAATCATTAACAAGATCAATGGCATGACTTGTGCCTTGTGCTATTGAGCATTGTGTGTCCATCATGATACATGCTAAGATGCAGACTTTCCCTGCTCCACTGATTGAAACTTGTATTTAAACTGGAATCTAATGACATGATAACCTGTTGCATTTCAGGACCTTGCTAATGCTGGAGCTACAAAAAGACCAACTTGCTGCGTTCTGGTGCTAACCAAGCCCACCAAGGGGGAACTCGGCCCGGAGGAACAAGAGAAGTTAAAGGGAGAGTACGACCAGGTTGCATCGGACTTATCTGAACTGGCTAACTCAATGTTTTGACAAGCAAACATTGCATTAAAAATTTGTATTCCAAAGTGCATATTTTATGTCTAGGAGCCTCATTTGAGCTTAATGCATCTTTTTCTTGCTGCTCCTCTATTTTGAAATGTCTGTTACCATACACCGATGATTTTGTATCGTTAGTTCATACGAATCTTAGGTTAACTAGAATTCATTTTTGTTTATTTATCTTGCGTTGGTTCATTAAAATCACGAGAAAGTACTAGGGCATGGTACTCACTAGCTGTTGCCATTAGTTTCGGGAAAATTTTTGTATGAATTCCAGTTTTGAAGAGGTTCAAATTGTCACTTTTCACACAAATATTTCTTCAAATACATTCTATATGCAACATGATTTTAACTATTTGGTGCGTGGATGGGATTGAAAATCGGGTGACACATTAATGTTATGGGCAATACTATGCCACTCACGTTCTGCCCTTTAATGATTTGTGAGTTCAATAAATATCTTGTGATGCAAAATAATTACTTTCTCTGTCCCATAATATTAATCGTTTTAGAGATTTTTGTTTTGTCTTATAATGTTTGTCATTTAGAAAATTTCAAGAGAGCATTAATCCCCCCTCCCCCACCAATTCCAAATTTGCTCTCATTTATTATTGTTAATCGAATTTGATGAGGTATTATAAGGGTAATTTTGTCAAATTATTTTAAATTTAACTAAAAAGAAGGCTATTTATTGAAGTAATTGATTTGTGTGAAAAAATTTAGGACAATTAATATTATGGGATAGAGGGAGTTTCATCTTATTGGGGAAGCAAATGCCACTGATAATTGATACTGTAGAAAATAAGAAAAAAAAAAAGAATTTATGTCCCAATCTTAGGCAATAGTACTGGCATACCCCCCTTTTTTTATTTTTAAAATTTTTATCATCATTATTATATATATATATATATATATATATATATATATATATATATATATATAGAATGGAAGCATGTTTGTTTCTTTATACGGTGGAGTTGCAATAAAGCAATAACACTGTTTTATATGTCCGAAATGGTGCTTAAAGATTTATTCTCGGACATCATAATGTTTTCCTTCCTTTTTGCATACGAAATATTTACATTGTATTTGGTTCTAGGATTTTAGGGGGGAAAGGAAAAGAAAATAGGAAGAAAAAATATTTTTTAATATTTGGTTACTAAAGAAAAAGAAGGGAAATGGTAAGGAAAAGAAAATAAAAGGAAAATATAGCATAAATTGAGAAAAAATATTTTTCTTCCAATTAGGTGAGGAAAATGAAGGAAAAGTTATGTTACTCTCTCTAACACTCTCTCATTTTTCAAGCTCTCATCTCATTTGTTGTTCAAACTAATTTATTATTTGAATATATTTCATGCAATTTTTTTTTTTGTGCAATTAATTGATTATTTGGATTTTTTTGGGATGTATTTTTACATTTTTTTTATTTTATAATAATAACCAAACAAAATGAAAGACAATTCTCTAAAAAAATCATTTTCCTTATTATTTTCTTTAACAACCAAACAAAATAGAAAATTTTAAAATTCTTGTAGTTTCTTTTCCTTTCTTTAACATTTTCCTTTCCTCCTAAAATCTTAGAACCAAACAAAGCCTTAAAGATTTATGTTGCTTCTCAATTCTTAATAAAATCTGAATCATTGTTTCCTATAGAGCTTGAAGGAGAAAAGAACACTTTATCCCCTTATTTTATTTTGGGATGTACTTCACTTAATTTTATTTTACTACATTTAGCTACGTGATCTATATAAATTTCTCACTTACTTTCTGAAAATTAACTCAAGTGGGAAAACCCTTTACTTCAAAGTCGTCGTCACTTTCTCTTCAACTTGGTCAAACTCTCAAGCCTAACCCTCCATCATCATATTTGTTAAAGTGAAATATGATTTTGAAAGGTGAAGTACAACACTTATGTAAATTTTGTCTATTAAATTATAATAAAGTAATATTAAGTAGTAATAAATTAGTATTTCACACCCACCGATTGGGTAGATACTCCATCATTATTTTTAACTATTGAATCTAATGATTAAAAATAATATTTAAATAGTATTCAAGTATGTAGTATTTCATAATCCTTGTTTCGCATCAAATGTTTTTTTTGCTACACGCTCCCTCAAAAAGTCATTTGAAATTCGAAGTGCATTCGGATTGACTTCTTTAAAATTAAAATCACTTATTTTTTTTTTTTAAAAGAATTTTAATGAAAAAAAATTGTGTTTGACTAAGTTTTCTTTCTTTTTTTTTTTTTTTTTTTAAAAGCGAAACTACAAGAAATCCCCAAGAACAGCATTTCTTCGAAAGCATTTTTATGATTGTATTCAAGTGTAAAACTATTTATTTATTTTAATAAAGTATTAATTTTTTAAACATGTTCAAATAGTCCCCCAAAAGTTTGAGTCGAAAAGCGGCTAACTATATATATATATATATATATATATATATAGAGAGAGAGAGAGAGAGAGAGAGAGAGGCTGGTGCTCCCCACCGTCTGTTGAAAACATTTTGACTGTGAAAGAAAGAATCAACTCTGCTCTTACATTCTCCTGCAATTTGTTGGCTGTACATTTTAAAATTTGACCCTTTCCTAACTTTTTTTCACTCATCCCACGCCCCTACAGATCTCGCGAACTCATTTGCAGATCCATTCGATCAATCAATGAAGGCCGCAATACATTGCGGAAAAAGCCCAGCATTTTGAAAAATCTTTTCTGGGTGGTCGCGAAATGGAGTTCACCGAAACGTTTAAGCAGACGGGGCCCTGTGCATTTTCGCCCAACGGAAGGTTTTTAGCCGTCGCCGTGGATTATCGCTTGGTCATTCGAGATGTTCTCACACTCAAGGTACACACATTTCGAATCTTTTCGGTTTCAAATTATGTGGGTTGTGTTTGATTTTGTAATTTGGGAAACTGGTGGGGTTCTTTGAGTTTTTTTTATTTGGGTTTTGTTCTTTTGTTGTCAAGTTGTTGGTGTGATTTGAAATTCGAAGAGTTGGGTTTTGGTGTACTGTTTGGAACCCTTTGCTTGAAAAGTTGATTTTTTTCTATGCACATGAGAGTGTGAAATCGGGATTAAGACGTTTCAGATTATGTTCTGTTAGATTTGAAAATGATCCGAATTCCTTAGTGAAGGTACTGAATAATCCTTTGCTTCATAATCCTGGCCAATTAGGAATGTTAAATTTTTGTCTTTTCAATCTCATTGCTGTTTGAAGTGTTTGAAATTGAACTAAAGTAGTCTTTAGATTCTTTGAGTGAAATAGTGCCTGAGGCTGAGAGGTGTAAATCAACGTAAGCCAATATAAATTCTAGAATATATAATTTGATATACAAAATATATATGTTACATTGCTATTTCAATTTTTAACTGCATCAATATGTATTTCGTAGGTATATGTATTTAGATATGGAATACATATTTATCTGTAAATACAGTCATTATTCATATATACTATACACCAACATATCATTTAATGTCAATGTCTAGAATACAATGTGAATGAGCATCTAATATATGTTGCAATGATATAAGTTTTGTATAAAGTACATAAATATTGCTATACAATATTAGTTGCCAAAATAAATGAAATTAAATAGGTTTTTTCAAATTATATTCTTACATGGAGGGTGTTTCAATTGTTTTTTATTGTTTCTTTCCTTGCCTATTTCATTACTATATACACATATCAATGGAATGAATTGATTCCATTATATCTTATTCCTTTAGCTTACTAAGTGTAAGAAATATTATGTCTATACCATTCCTATGTTCGTTCCTTTCCCACCCAAATCCATCCTTGCATGCCCATTGCCCCCTTAGGGTTATCAAACTGCCCGTTAAGAACTTGTAGGATATTGAACAAAAAAGGTTCACGGATTCTTCAAGTAGCAGCCATGAGTAAAAGATATAACAAAAGAAGGCCTCATCTACTCTGCTTATTGTTTACTAGTTCTAATTTTATTATGAGCATGCGAGGTGCTTGTTGGCAACGTTACTTGAAATTGGGTGATCAATCAATATTTGCCACAGGATGGTCATAAATAGTGCTCCCACTAAATAATTCTGTGCAGTAGAAGAAAGAGAGACAAACCTTCTTCCAGTGTACTCCTTAACAGCCCTTTGCTATTCAGGTTTTAGAGTTGAACTTATGCTGATTGTGCGGACTTTGCCTTACAGGTGGTACAATTATTCTCATGCTTGGACAAAATAACTTATATTGAATGGGCCCTTGATTCTGAGTACATACTTTGTGGCCTGTTTAAGAGGCCTATGATACAAGCATGGTCATTGGCACAGCCGGAGTGGACATGCAAAATAGATGAGGGTCCTGCTGGTATTTCCTATGCAAGGTGGAGTCCTGATAGCCGCCACATACTAACCACTTCTGAGTTTCAACTGAGGTTAACAGTTTGGTCATTGTTGAACACCGCATGCATACATGTGCAATGGCCAAAACATGGTTCTAAGGGGGTATCATTTACCAAAGATGGCAAGTTTGCAGCAATATGCACTAGACGTGATTGCAAAGATTATGTTAATCTGCTTTCTTGTTATACGTGGGAGATCATGGGTGTTTTTGCAGTTGACACATTGGATTTGGCTGATCTTCAGTGGTCACCTGATGACAGTGCCATAGTTATATGGGATTCACCTCTTGAATATAAGGTACCTATGTGATGCCACCCACTGATCTTGTCTTATTGCTGAAAGCACTGAACATATGCCAATTCATAGGTTTTGTGAATAAGTTTTCCACTGTAATGAGCTTTATGGCACACAAACTACAAATTGGTTTTCTTTTGTCACCCCATCACATGACAGACGCAGACACCCACACGCACACACACGCACTTCTATATTCCATGGGATACCAATTTTAAGTTTTCCTTCCTGTGGTTCTATCCTCTTTCTATTTTTTTTTTCCTTTTTTTGGAAAAGCTCTCTTGTTTTTTTTCCACTGTATTCTGATCAGAATTGGTATAACTAGTTGTACTTAAGAATTCTATGATTTCTTCTTTCTTTTTTCTTCCCTCTCTTTGTTGCCTTTAATTTTTTGGGTTGGTTATACCTGTTACTTTTAACTTTCCTGGAAGCATGTACCTTTGTAATTATTAAATGGTTGAATGCTTATCTTCTTGGGAAAAGGTGTACATTATTGGTACATGATAACATCAATTAGTTGAGTTTCATATCTTTACTGCTGTTTAAGCACGCTGTTCTTCTTCTTTCATGTTTGAATTTGTTAGTTATATTCTCCAGATGTTTCATGTTTTAATTGTGTGGTTCATTTTAGGTTCTGATATATTCTCCGGATGGCCGGTGTTTGTCCAAGTATCAAGCATATGAAAGCGGGTTAGGGGCAAAAAGTGTTTCTTGGTCACCCTGTAGTCAATTCCTAGCTGTAGGAAGCTATGACCAAATGATACGGGTTTTGAATCACTTGACATGGAAAGTATTTGCAGAATTTACGCATCTATCTACTGTTCGTGGTCCTTGTGCTGCTCCTGTTTTCAAGGTAGGAAATTTATCATTTCATTTAGCTGATGATTTTATAAATTCTTTGTACTTGTTCTCAGTCTTTTTTCCTTCCATTCAGGAAGTAGATGAGCCTTTGCAACTTGATATGTCAGAGTTATCACTGAGTGATGAATTTGTGCAAAGGAATGCCGGTGAGCTCCCACTATACTCCTATCAGTATCTCATCTGTTTTCCAAGACATATATACCCTCCTTGTTTCCCTGTAAAGTTCGTATCAAGACTGTCTAAATTTTAAATACTTTCGTCTGCAGATAACACTACTGAGACATACATTCAAGTTAGATACGATGTTATGGAGCTGCCAATTACTCTTCCTTCTCAGAAGCCTCCACCAGATAAGCCCAACCCCAAGCAAGGGATCGGTGAGGCACATTTTGACCCAAAATTTACTTATTCTATTATCCTTCTATTATGCATTTATCTTATCATTCCCTTGAAAGGTGAAATGAATTGCAAATCATTTGAGCACTTCTTTCATTTCTTTCTTTCATCTTCATTGAAGCTTTTATGACATTTAGCAACTTCAGACCAGTCTTGATTAACAATTTGGCTATCCAGTTTAATTATTCTGTTCAGATTGCCTTTGGTTTAATTATCAAAAAAAATTTAACTGCAGGCCTCATGTCATGGAGCAGTGACAGCCAATACATCTGCACACGTAATGACAGCATGCCAGCGGTCCTTTGGATATGGGACGTGCAACATCTAGAACTCGCCTCCATCCTGATACAAAAAGACCCCATTCGAGCTGCAGCTTGGGATCCTACATGCCCTCGTCTGGTTCTATGCACTGGAACCACTAACTTATACATGTGGACGCCTTCAGGTGCGTACTGCATTAACGTCCCGTTTCCTCAATTTTCCGTGTTTGATCTGAAATGGAATCCCGACGGGAGCTGTCTTCTTCTCAAAGATAAAGAGTTATTTTGTTGTGCTGCTGTGCCACTTTTGCAAGAATCTAGTGATTACAGCTCTGATGATTGATGATTGATGATTGATGTTTGTTGTTTTTATGTTGCTGTAATTGATTTGCATAATAGTAATCTATTTGAGGACATCAATTTTCTGAATCAGCAACTCCAGCTGGAAGATGTCTGTACTAATATGTAGTTATAGTTTGAGAGTGAGCGATGATTTGACACTGAAAACACAGCCTAACCGTTCCTGTAAATCATTTCCTTTGTTAATTTTGATATTCAGTTATTCTTGATTAATTTCCTTACTTTTCTTGGATGATGATACGATGTTTTATATAGATGGTTTTGGAGCGTTTTGTAAATGTAATAATAGGGTAAGTGCAGACAAAGTTGAATATGAAAATAAATGGTATTTTTTCATGAAAATTAAATAAAATTAGGAGTGTAAACGAATCGAGCTGATTCGAGTCAAATAAAGTACTATTCAACATTGATTTCAATTTCTTATCGAGTTTGAAATTTTGATTGGGCTTAATAAATAAATCAAGCTCAAACAAGCTTTATTTGAGTTGAGTTTGAGTAATTTATATTACTATGTTTTTAATTAATCAAGTCGAGTTTGTGCCAATTTTTATATTTTATTGAATGAGCAAATGTGTTCAAGTTTAATTTGTTAAGCTTAACGAATCAAGCTCAAACAAATCTATTTATGATCAATTTCGAATTGAGTATCGAGTAGTTCGATTTATTTTTCAACCATAAATAAAACTGATAACTTATATTATTGAAATAGTTAAAAATTTATAATATAAACAAACGGGGTACTATTCTTGCAGCTGTCGAAGATTTTGCAAACAAAGCACGTGAATTTATTGCAAAATGTTAGTAACTATTATTGAATCGTTTCCTTTTTTTGTTTGTATATTGTTTGTCTAGTCACAAATGCTTTGCTTATCTGTACGGATACGAACTTATCTATAGCACATCAGCATTTTGTGTTTTGGGGTATAATTATAATAACTTTTGGGAGAAAGGGTCTAATTGCAATTAACATCTTTTATCGTGGAACTGCATAAGTTGTTGCCATGGAAAATTTTCTTGTGGCTTAAATGAAAGCATGTGGTTAGTGTAGGCAACACAAATTTGATACTTAATTTAAACCAACTTGAAGCATGTGAATTGCATTTATTGATATAAAGTTCTAATCTAATTGTCCTTTTCTAAATGGTTAATGAATATGGCTCTATAACACTCCAAGGTGGCCATTTCACTTGATGGATGTGTGCTTATTTTTAGAGAATAAAGCCTGTAGCGTCAGGTTCGAATTTCAACAGTGTACGTATAGGAATAGTATGTGTATATAAATTATTGTACGAAGGAATATCTCCTAAAATCTATATAAAGTCATATTTTACATATGTTTTTATTAAAATTTTAAAATTCGCCCCTCAAGACAATAAAAGTGGAAAAATCCCACCTCTTGCCTGCATATTACTCCGTGAGATCAACTACAAGCCCAAATAAAATTACTAGTAAAAGCTTAACATTTGCAATGAAATTGTTCCAAAATTTTAATAAATTTAGGCATGGGCCCTATTCTCCAATAAATAATAATACCTACTACATTGTCGGGCTCGGGCCCCTTTTGTTTTGGTACAATCTTGCTGCCGATGTCGCTCCAATTATACGCCAATAGACGTGACAAACACCTTTGGACAAGAACACTCGATTTTCCATAAAAATCTAAAAATAAAAACCAAAATTACAATAATTAAATTATTACACACACATACACAATAGATAATGGTGAATTTTAATGTTTGGACTGCACTACATAAGAATTTTTATTTTATATTTTTTAGTGGGGTCAAAAAGAAAGAAAAATTAAAATTTATAATTCTTTATTTATATTTAATATATTTATAAGAAGAGATTTTTTTTTTTAATACTGAATGAAATCATTGGACTCTACTCAATTGCACGTAGGTTCGCCAATGCTTAAGGAAAGCTCCCTATAATTTTTATTTACGTAAATCACATATATGATATCGTTAACAATTTGACACGCCTGAATGTAACAATTTGAGGGGAATGACCATCGATAACGTAATAAATGGTCTTCTGATGAAAAAATTAAAATAATAAGTAGAAGTTGATTAGTATTATGGATTGTGATGTATGTATTGAGGCTATTCAATAGCTGTGCATGTCACATTGCAATCTTAAAGAATTTTATGTCACTATTAAAGTAATTAGATTTGATAATATTATTTTGTACAATATTTTTTGAATTAATTTAGTCGGTCAATTATTTATGGGAAGGCACAAGATATGGTTATATATTTATATGGCACTAACTAGAACCCCACATGCCCAATTATATAATTCACATGATTTGTCCCAATTCACTTTTTTATTGTTCAATTAGGACGAGTTATTTATATTTATTATGTGATTGACGAAAAATTTAAGAAGAGCTATCAATCACGTGATAGACACATTAACATTTATTAGATGATTAGATAAGTTCGATCAAATCGAATCTAAACTAAAATTTTCTTTTCAGTGCTAAAAATATTTTATTTTATTGTATTGTTAATGAAAAACGATAAAAATATATATAATCATATCGGGAATATAAAAAATTACACAACTTGTAATAAAATTTGGAACGACGGCGTTTTATTTTATTGCGTTACCAAGGCAAAATGCACGTGCGAACTTTGTGAAGTTTGTTTCACTAAGAAATACTTGTGGACTTCTAAAATTTCCAAAATTTATGCGAATACTATAAGGCAAGTTTTATAGTTTACTCAAACGTCGTGTTAGAGGCTTGGAGCCTAGGTCATGTTGAGTAGGTTTTCAATAAGTTTATTACTTCATTAGTTGTATAATCATATATATACTATAAATAATATATCTATATCTGCATAAGAATGTTAATATTATATTATAATCAATCACGTACTTAACAAAGATAAGAGCAACGGGGTTGAAGAGGGCAATCACTCTCTCTTTTTCACATTTATGTCGAATTATAATTTATGTGTATTTTTTTGAAAAGTTTGAATTTTGTCTACTTCTAAATTATAAAAATACTTTTAATAGTTTATAAAAAATTGATATAACCCTTTCAAACCAAAAATTCTGATTATACTAGGGATGGAGCTAGGGCCCAGAGGGGGGTTGGAATGTCCAACCCCACCCCCCTCTAAGTTCATATTGAATTAAATTTTATATGCATATTTTTGAATATTTTAAATTTTGTCATTTTTTAAATAATGAAAATATCTTTAATATTTTGTAAAAATTTAATCTCGCACCATCAAATAAAAATTTCTGATTTCGTCCTTACTTGATATTGAATACGTTTCTTATAATTGATTTTCAATTGAGCATAACTAATCATTAATATGAAAATATTAATTCAAATACTTCGTCATTCGTTTTAAGTTTGAGTTAAATCATCAAATATATAAGAATCATTATTTTTTTTTTGTTGATATCTTTTTCTTGATAATTAATTGTGTGTTGAGCTCACTTGTACACTTCGGACGTGTTTACATTATGGGCAAACACTAGTTTGTTTAAATAAACTATAGTTGTCTAATGTTTACATTTGCAGTGTCCATAAAA
Source organism: Petrea volubilis (assembly GCA_026212405.1). Classification (NCBI taxonomy): domain Eukaryota; kingdom Viridiplantae; phylum Streptophyta; class Magnoliopsida; order Lamiales; family Verbenaceae; genus Petrea; species Petrea volubilis. Next base: position 18,414,127 of record CM047883.1, on the reverse strand, counting down.
ATGGTTAACCGGCGCGTGCTTGGTTTTCGGTGGATAATGGCAGCTTCCACAAACTCTCCAATTTGGGCAGTTTAACAAACCATCATTTTAACTGGAGTATGAATTTACCAAATTAACCTTTATCTTTTTTCCAAATCATGTGTCACCCACTTACCCTAAACTCATGCCACTACAAACCTCAACCCAAATTGGGACACACGCCTGAACCTGTGCAGTGCTTCTTCTTCTTCTTCTTCTTCATTTTTTTTTTTTTTTTGGTTTTTGAAATTGAAAGCCGTGTAATTTAACAGAGTAGTTCTCCTCAATGATCAGTGTTTATACAACTACTATGGCTAGTTAACAGAAGATCTTGTAGGGAGAGTGCATTAAAGTGGAGAACCAACACCATAAGACTCTTTTAATGCCCTTGAAAATTCGGTAATACATACAACGACTAAAGACAGACAAATTTCTGATTTGCTTTGTTTACTGTTGACGTCGGAGAAGGGAAGAGGGGGGTGCTTCATTGAGAGATAGAGAGAGTTATCTGAATAAGCTTCGGCCAAGGATTATGAGATTTTTAATATTGAGGGCACAATGGACTTTTCAAACTAAAACCAACATTATCAGACAACCAAAGTAAACAATTTGACAGTTTCTGGTTGTGGTGAATGATGTCCAACTTGCAATGTAAACAACCAAATCCTTCTTATTAAACTTGAGTTAACTAATATTTAAACTTGTTATAAACAAACCATCAATATCCAAGACAAGATATGTAAACACATCCTTCAAAGTTTCATCCTTACGCAAGTTGGTGTATATGAGAGAGACGCCCTATCCTCTCTCTCTCTCTCTCTCTCTCTTACTTTTCTTTTTTGTTTTTCCCAAAAAAAGAAAAGAAAATTAAAAATAATACAACAAAAATTGCTATTCACCAAACTTCGTCCGACTTAAAAAAAAAAATTGATCTTTTAATCAACAATACTAAAATATAAATTCTAACTTAATAAATTAATGCTCACATTTATGAGATTCAAAGAAGTCAAATATTCCATTTATTCACTTTATCAATTTTTTGGACTATCATTTTAATGTACTAAATCGCTATTAAGTTGATTCATATGTTTGAAAATCCAATTAAACCTTTGGCAACTTAAGCACGTTTCTCGATTTCTTCTTTGAATTTTTTTTCCCTTTTTCTTAATTTTTTTTTCATTTTCTTCTTCTTTTTTTTTTTTTAAAAAATTGATATAAATCATCTATTTTATTTTAATTAATTACATAAATACTTCAACAGAAAAACAAACCGTTACTTAACTTTTTCTTTTTTTCCCTAACCTCTGTTTGGTTCTAGAATTTTAGTAAAAAAAATATGATAAATTTTTTTTTTCTTTACTTCAAATGATAGTACTTTATCTTTTTATTTTTGATCTTTTTAATTTTTTTCTCAATTTTTCTTACTAAAATCCTTGTTCCAATCACAACCTAAGAATTCTTAAACATAAGCTTCTGTGTCCGACTTCATAAAATCGGAAAATAAATATATCCTATTTATTTATCTTTTCTCAAAATGGAAAAATCTGAAACTTATTTTATCCAAAAGAAGAGTGTTCAAATCCGTGTATATAGAAATATATATATATATATATATATGTATATACATGTCACTGTACGAAACCGTAAAGCAAAGACATTGCGGTGCAGTGAACGCTTTTTTTCCTGGTTCTTGCGTTTGCAAATCCACCGTCCCACTCTCAGGCCCCCCCTTTTTCCCATCAAATTTCAACTTCTACTCATCAATTTCCCCAAACCCCTCTTTTTCACACGATCGAATTAACTGTTTTTGGATTCAAAATCTTCGCGTTTTTCATTGCGATTTTTTTATTTGTTGATTACTATAATCTTGAATCTTGATTTCTTCCTCAAATTTCGGATGTTTCTTGAGTGAATGCGAAGTTTGTTGATTTGAGAGGGAAAGAAATGGAGAACGGAGCTGCGGAGAACGGCGTCGTTTGCTCGACGGAGACGGGTAACGGGGGTGAGGATGTGTACAGCTGCAAACAATCCGATGCTTCGTCCGCTGATCATCTTGTTGTTATGGTTCACGGGATACTTGGAAGGTGATTTTTTTTTTTTTTGTTTTTTTCCGATTTTGATATTACGGAATTTAATTTATTGTGAGTGAAAGATTGGAATTTTTGTTCTTTCAGTCGTTGATTTTGTTTTTCGAGTTTTTTTTTTTTTTTTTTTGCCTAAATTATGGGGAGATCAGTTATCACCGTCATTGAGCTTCTTTTTCGACCTTGATTGTATGTTGTTGATGATAAAAAAGACTGCCTATGTGATCATATCCATCATTGATTTAAAGTAAAGGATGATGGTGTTTCATTGATTCTTTTGAAGAGTGGAAGTATATTTGTTTTCTCAAGAATGTATCTTGTTTGTACTCATGAATTTGTTATTACAGTGCATCAGATTGGAAATTTGGTGCAGAGCAATTCGTCCAGAAGCTTCCTGACAAAGTTTTTGTTCACTGTAAGTTGTCCATTCTTCATGTGGTGACCATTACTTGTTTTTGATGCAATGATGGAAGTTTTCATGTATAACGTTTTAACATACCCCAAAAAGAAGTGCATTTGTATGAAAGAAAAACCTCCAATTTCCCAAGAAGGCACTTAATTGGACTTTTACTCTCTGGAATATTCTTTGCCATTTCTATTTCTGTGCCTGTGCAGTTGCTTTTTTGGCCTGCTTCTCAATGGATTGTTTTATCTGTCTGCAGGTAGTGAACGAAATGCATCAAAACTGTCACTGGATGGTGTGGATGTAATGGGCGAACGCCTGGCTGAGGAGGTTGATCTATTGTTTGTGCTATGTCGTTTCTTTGCCTTTTTTGAGCCTTAATTTCTTGAAGATTGGGATGGTATGTCTAAACCATAATTTGGCTCACACTTGGAGATGCATTTTAGGTACTTGAAGTAATCAAAAGGAAGCCCAGTTTGAAGAAAATTTCTTTCGTTGCACATTCTGTTGGGGGGCTTGTCGCAAGATATGCTATTGGGAAATTATATAAACCTCCAAAGACAGGAAGTGGAGAAGAAGTATCAAACAATGTTTGTACTGGAGAGTCGAAGGCTACAATAGCTGATCTTGAACCAATAAACTTTATAACAGTTGCCAGTCCTCATCTCGGTTCTCGGGGTAATAAGCAGGTACCTGGCTTTCTTCTTGACTCATTGCTTTTCCACTGGTAGCTATAGTTTTAGCAGACGTCGTTGAATAATGGGTACGCCATACATTATTGCTGATGTGATTCCATTGTGTACTTTTTTGTAAGACATTGCTTATCATATATGTGATGCCTTCTCTGTTGACACCATCAAGTGCGAATTTTGTAGTGAATATACTATTTGAGCTAGTATTAATGACAGTTTTCTGGAGCTATTGTATTATCTTAAAAGTTTTATGGAGTATGAAATAAGAAAAAGGAAATATGGAAAACACAAATGAAGAATGAAACACTCTCGCATACCTGTGGACAAGATATACAGATTTCCTTCACATAGAAACTACAATCAATATATGCATTTATTACGATTTGACAACCAAGTTCAGAGGGAAACCAAAGGCATGGTCGAAATATTTTAGTCATTGGAAAACAAGTGAATTTTCAAAACATCACATTGAATATTCTGTTTTAGTCATTGGAAGTATTTTAACATTACTTGGTTTATGTCCTTCTGTAGGTGCCATTTCTTTTTGGGGTAACTGCTTTCGAGAAGGCCGCTGGTCTAGTAATTCATTTGATATTTAGGAGAACAGGCAGACATCTTTTTCTTACAGATGATGATGAAGGAAAGCCTCCATTGCTAAAACGCATGGTGGAAGATAATGACGAATGTCATTTTATGTATGCTTCTACTTATACCTCAATTCAATTGAATCACAAATTCCTGGTTATGCCTAGATGCATAATATCGATGAGTATGTTATATGAGCGTTTAAAAGTCTAACGGCTCATTTATGCAGGTCCGCTTTACGATCTTTCGAACGCAGGGTGGCATACTCGAATGCTGGTTATGACCGTATCCTTGATTTACAATCTTATTTATCACTGTTTTTTAGGTCTAGCTAGTTAGTACTGTTGTATCAGTAGTCTTAGTATTGTCCCTAACTGAATGTTTCTTAGACATTGTGGGCTGGAGAACATCATCAATCAGACGCAACACTGAACTGCCTAAGGTCTCATTTTTCAGCCTACCATTGTGATAAGTCGATGATTTATTATTGAATTGGTCTAATTTGTCATTTCTAACAGTGGGAGAATTCTGTCGATGAGAAATATCCCCATGTCGTGTATGAAGAGCGCTGCAAGGCATACGACAAGGACCAGTCTGAGCCTATCGTAGAAGATGATGGTTTGGACGAACTGGAAGGTTTGTTTTCTCCTTCTCACATAAATACTAATTTGCCTTGCCGCAACAAAGGCTTATTCTGGCTTTATGTGTGACTGCAGAGGAACTAGTGAACGGGCTGTCTCGTGTGTCGTGGGAGAAAGTAGACGTAAGTTTCCACACTAGCAGGTTCAAATTTGCTGCCCATAGCGTTATTCAGGTCTGCTCTCCATCTCTAGTAATCCTCTTGTCTTCTTCGACTTCTTGTTTCGAACCCAGAATCGACTTAAAAAAACATATGTATTATTTATTTTGATGGTGTTGCAGGTGAAAGACCCAAACATGCATTCAGATGGTGCAGACGTTATACAACATATGATTGACCATTTTCTTTTGTAGAACCCCCAACTGCTCTAAATCATGTCACAAACACCCTATACATAGGGGCTGCATTTCTATGAGAAAAAAAAAATTGTATTCTTTTTATTTTCCCCGATAGTAAATGTATTGATTGATTAATCTATAAATGGAAATGTAATGTTTGGTTAGAAACTTATCGTGTTATTTCATTCTACCACTTGGCTGCTCTAGTTTCTTGATTTATTTATTTATTCATTTTTATTTATTTTTTTTTTTGTAAAAATATAGCAATAGCGGCGCTTTATACACAACAAAATCAGGATTTGACAAGTTTAGCTAGACATTTATTATTTTAGTATTGTATTTGGTAAAGTTTTCATTGAACGGATTGTTGTGTTTTAAGATGGGATGATCGTACTGACTATTTGTTGAATTATGAGTTCTTTGTACGTTTATTTAGTGATATCATGATCATATTAATTCATTTTAACGAGGTGGGTGTTATAATAATATTATTAAAAGACGTTCTTTAGAAAAAAATGCAATAATACCAATATTAAACAATTTGAGTTTTATGACCCAAATTAATTTTTTTTGATGGTTTAAAAAAAAAAAAAAATTGAGAATTATTTGCATTTTTAATTCTTGAAATATGAAAATATTAACGACACACTCTTCTTTGGTCAAACGGTAACGAAGCCACTGGTCAAAACTTAAATTTCCGAGGCAGCAAATCTCGGTACGGTTCGTGCAGTTTGTGATAATAACGGCATCTCCAGCGCCTTCTAAAAGTCGCACAAGTTTCGCCGTCGCTGAAGCTGCAATTCTGTTCGGTTGTTGTCGTCGCCGATGGAAAAATCTCTCTCCTCCGTCTGCCACTCACTCTCTCTCTCTAGAAATTCCGTTCCCTCGATTTCTCTAAATACAAAATCCAATCCAGTTTCTTCTGTCACTTTTGCCAATTTCGCGCTCAGGAAACAATTATCTCTGAGAAGGCCGTTGATCACGCGGCGAAACCGTGTGATCAAAGTTCGAGCCTCCACCGACGGCGCCGCCAATGTGTCCGAGGAGCAGAGTGATGATTTCGTACTAGAAGATGTACCGCACTTGACCGATTTCCTCCCTGATTTGCCGGTACTTTTTGTGTATTGATTTTGTTATTTTTTGTGTTCAATCTCTCCGGTTAGTTGTAAATTTGGAAATCGATACGTCATATATGTGTACATTTTTGTGATTTTGTTGTTTTCCAGTCATATCCAAATCCATTGAAGAAAAGCCAAGCTTATGCCATCGTCAAGTGAGTCGACATTTTACTTTTGAAAGAATTAATATTTACTACGATAATTCTCTGAGTATGATTGGCTTTGGGGGTTAATTGTGTTTGATGAATAATATAGCTTTGCCGAATGAGTTATGTCTTATTGTTTTGTCTTAGGAGAACATTCGTTAGCCATGAAGATGTAGTGGCTCAGAAGGTATGGCCTGTTTTTTTCACTAGAATTTCATTTGTGAAGTTGTGGATTCATTGAGTTATCAGTTGTGAGGATGAGTTTTGCCTTCAGATTGTTGTTCAGAAGGATAGTCCAAGGGGATTACATTTTAGGCGTGCAGGGCCCCGGGAGAAGGTATGTATGCCCCTTGATAGAATGATTATTATTTTCACTTGAAAGCAATTGTATCAATGTTCTTTCTGGAGTTGTGGTCTCAAGATTTTGGCTTTGTAATTTAGGTGTACTTTAAGCCGGAGGAAGTGCACGCATGTATCGTGACATGTGGGGGTTTATGCCCTGGCATTAATACAGTGATACGTGAGATAGTTTGTGGCTTGAATAATATGTACGGAGTAGATCAGATCCTTGGAATTCAGGTCAATTTTTGACTTGCTCTTTCATTTTCTCTTCCAAACTTGGAATTTAAGAGAATTTCATAATTGAATTTTGCTTAATTTTACCATTACTCGGGTCACAGAGCTCTTGTTTTGCTATAATGCCATTCCATAATTGTATCCTCATATTGTTGTTGGATTTTTTGTGCAAGTCAATTTTTTAATGTTTCATTTTGTTAAGTTTTCATAAATCAAGGATGATCTCTTTTGCTAAATGCTGGTCATGAATATAATGAAAACAGTAAAACCTTCCCCTCTTCACATTTTTAATCTTTGACACAATGAAGCATCATGCCAAGCATGCTGCAATTAAGCTGTATGTGAGGCATGATGTATCCGAGTAAATTACTGATTTGCTAACATCCAGTTTTTCATTTATTGAAACTACAAAAACGATAAGTCAGTCACGCTAATTAGCATCTGCAGGGAGGATATAGAGGATTCTATTCAAAAAATACTATCCAACTGACGCCAAAATATGTAAATGATATTCATAAGCGTGGTGGAACTTTCTTGCAAACTTCAAGAGGAGGTCATGATACCAATAAGATAGTTGATAATATTCAGGATCGGGGAATAAACCAGGTGAATATCTTTTTTCTCCCTGCACCGACTTCTTACTGATTTTAGATGTGTTTGAAGATATTATTTGGATTGCCAGGTTTACATAATTGGTGGGGATGGTACTCAAAAAGGCGCAGCTGCAATTTATAAGGTAGTTGTTTTGTTTTTTTTGATGAGAATTTATAAGGTGGTTGTTGGAATTGTGTTTTTCCACCTTTTTTGTGTTTATTCAAATATTTTTGAGATGATGACATGTAAATCTTTAAGGAAGTGGAAAGACGTGGGCTTAAAGTGGCAGTAGCTGGAATTCCCAAGACAATTGATAATGATATTGCTGTAAGTTCCACCGGCAAGATCTATTTAATCAGTTGGTATTGTGCTGTAAGCTTCATTGGTATTCTTACATTTGCAACTTTGAGCTTAGACATTAACCTCCATCACTCGATCAGAGACCGTTTAAGAAAGGCTTACATTAAACCCACGTTAAGACAAGACCTTACCATAACAGAAGTTCTTTATCTGTTCATCTCTTGTAAATAGAAAAACTAAGGGCAAGATTAAGGGGTAATTTGTTAAATGTGGATGGTTTTTATTGGATTGACATGTTATGGCTGAGGAATCCATTACCAGAGATGTTTAACCTGTTTATGAGACACATTGGACATAGCCCAAGTTGACCTATAGTTGGTTTCTCCATGTGGCTTTGTATTGAACAAAATATTTTCGGCAAAGGTGTCAGATATGTGCATTAGGAAATTTCTTTATAATCCTTGAGCGGTGGAAAAGTATTTCATCTTTCAGAAAGTTATTTTAGATGTCTTGAGGTGTAGATATGAATGTTTAGTTCCTGGATTGTGTTGAAAAGATTTTTTCCCCTTCAGATTGTACAATTTCTGTTTTAAATTTTTTCCCCCCTTCTAATAATCAACTGTCTTTTATATCTATGCTGAATTTACAGGTTATAGACAAATCCTTTGGCTTTGATACTGCTGTAGAGGAGGCTCAGAGAGCAATAAATGCTGCACATGTCGAAGTTGAGAGCGTAGAAAATGGAGTTGGAATTGTAAAGCTTATGGGCAGATATAGTGGTAAAAAGATGGATCATAGCTTCTGCAAACTTGTGATTTTAGTTCTCTTTTTGCCCTCATAAAAATTTGGGTGTTTTGTGCAGGATTCATTGCTATGCACGCAACCTTGGCAAGTCGTGATGTGGTATGAGTCATCAAATAGCTCCATTTCTTGTTATTTAATGTTCGGAACATTATTGTCTGTCCCTCTCAGTGGTTCCAGTATTTATACTCTTGACAGGCTTGGTGATAGAGCTTTCTTTATGCTATTGTTCTTGCGTATGAGTATGCAGAACATATGAAGCAAGTGTTACTAGATCTTCTTGATATTCTTTTATTCATCCTTCTCAGCAATTGGGAATTTAATATTCTTGGCCAACTTATTTGAAATCATTTTTAGCTAAGTCTGCTTACAGATTCTGGATTGTGACAGGATTGTTGCTTGATACCAGAGTCCCCATTCTATCTAGAAGGCCAGGGTGGGCTGTATGAGTTTGTTGAGCAGCGGCTCAAAGAAAATAGGCATATAGTGATTGTTTTGGCTGAAGGTGCAGGACAGGAATTTGTTGCTCAGAGTTTACATGCAGCTGATGAAAAAGATGCATCTGGGAACAGGCTACTTTTGGATGTTGGCCTCTGGTTAACACAGAAGATTAAGGTATCCTGAAGATGATATCAAATATGTGTCTGAAGAACATCTTTTGACTGTTCAAATATTCTTATGAAATATTTTCACCGTCTAGCAGAATATGGTTTCATAAAATTCTTCTCTTTCGAAATTTCTGCTTTATATAGTAACTGCTCCATATGGAGATTCCACCAGTTGGATATGTTTTAAAAAACATTTTCATAAATTTGGGATTAATTGAATTTCAGGAAAGCTGACATGAAACTGTATATAGTTTTGTTTCTCCCATGGTCTCTGTCTTACTGGGAATCTAATATTTCTTGCCAACTCCCCTGCATCATGACACTCTTCTACTGTTGTTCCCTTTTCCCTAAGGAATTAATTACGAATGCTGTTCAAGCTGCACTTTTGTATTTTCTTCATACCCTTGCCATTTGTTTTAAAGGAACTCTCCATTTGTATTAACCATAACCTGCACCTAAATATGTTTTTTATGATTTAATGTAAGCTTTTTAACTATGTTCGTCTCTTTCCTTGTTTCTGCAAAAATCCCTATGCATTGAATTCAGATTCTTGTTTTATTCCCCAGGATCATTTCACAAATGTCCGGAAGATGGCAATCAATATGAAATATATAGGTACAACGACAGCTTTCATGATCCTCATGAACTTTATGAGATGCTCTTTCAGAGAGACATGTTATTGGACAATTTACATATTTGGTTTGTTATCATTTTTATATTGACATGCTCTGTATTCTCATTTCATATAATTGGATAAACTTTTTAACAAATTGGCATAAAAAGTTATGCCCTTTAATCTCCTGATATTACAATTTTGGCAAGACGCTCATTCTTATTATAGTGAATAAGACTACAAATTAGACGAATGACCTTTAAACAAAGGAGGATACCTGTGCAGCATCCAGTGGGCTCAACTGGTTTAAATCACACAACTTTCCTTTCATTTTGTAAAATCTTTCACAGAGCTTCAACTATAAAATCTTGGCACCTATGCTGTTGTTTTGCAATTTTGAAGCAGGAGTGTTGTGCATTAGTTTTCTGTTTACCTATCAATTATGTTAGCAGTCCTCTCCCCTTCAACTGTATTTCTAGATGTAGTCAATGGACATGAATTGGAAGTCATAGACAGTTTTGAATAATCAACTTTCTCTTTCAGTTTAGCTTTGAGGAATTTTTAAAACTATGCTAAATAGTTCCATCCTTCTCTCTCGAGTCTGATATTTGATGAATTATAGTTGTACGAGTCTTTATCATTTCTCTTATATTCTGTTTGTTATCAATGGATCCAGATCCTACATACATGATTCGAGCAATCCCGAGTAATGCATCAGATAACATCTACTGCACGCTTCTTGCTCAGAATGCCGTTCATGGAGCCATGGCAGGATATTCTGGCTTCACTGTTGGGCCTGTAAACAGCAGACATGCCTATATTCCGATCAGCGTAAGCTCCTTTTGTGGACATATATAAAGTAATTCTAAATGTGAAACCTATTTAGCATCATTGTATACTATCCCGGAGCAGAAATACATTCAAATTAAAATAGTATGTCATTTTGATCTACATAAACCACTAGTTCTTGTCTTTGCTGAGTGAGCTAGATAGAACGTGTATATCAATGTGAAGAGGTACATGCATAAAGGGATAGGTAGATGCTTAGATGCTCTTCTAGTGCAATTTGTTCTAATAATGTAGAAGTACGTTGTTCTAACAACTATATATGTGGTTTGTATTTTCAGCGAGTAACAGAGGCTCAAAACACAGTGAAATTGACGGACAGGATGTGGGCTCGACTTCTTGCGTCTACAAATCAACCTAGTTTTCTAAGTTGTGAGGCTGTGCGAGAAAGAGTTGATAAGCAGGTCATTGATGAGATCCACAATATGAAGATTACTTCTATATAGAATTCATGGGATTCTTCATTTCCAGCTTCCCAGCCAGCGTCTCCGGTCCACAAAAATTGTTCAGTACTTCTTACTGTTCGTTGGTAAGCCGAGAAACTAGTTACATATCGACTCTTGGTGATTACGAAAGGTAGTACAGAAGTAGTATAATTTATATATATATATATATTTAGCGCTTATTTTGAATGTTGAGTTTTGACTATTGTAAAATCAGAATTTTCACCTTAATATAATTGATCAAAAGTTATAAGAAACTCCAGTTATTGCGCAAGTTTATTTCATTCATTTACGTACTACTTGCAGTATGAAATTGACTTATTTGTGATGTTTTGCTCATAGCTTTGAGCGGCGTGTTACTAAACTCTACGGGTTATCATTATGGATTGCTAAAATTTTAACCAAAAAGTAGTTTGTAGTAGTGTATTTCTATTTTTTATTGGAGTTCTAGAATTTCTCATTTCAGTGTCATCTCCCACTCCTCGCAAATAGGGTCGACTGACAAGGTATTTACAGAACCCGTAAGATCATGTACGTGGTTGACGCGTGCCTGGTGGGCCTGTCTACGGGTGGGCGTTCGGGTCGGGTCACTCGATACCCGACCTTAACCCGATCGGATCGGATACTCGTCTTCTTTAATTTTCGGGTCTGGTGTCGGGTAAAAAACCTACCCGAACCCTTATCGGTTACCCATAATGAAAAACCTGTTTCTCACATGCCTTCCCAAATCTGAAAACCCTATTTTCCTCAAACCTGGATTCAAGGTCAATTCTTCCCCAAATCAAAGGGGAAAAAAAATGCCTCAAAGCTATCTAAAAGACGTCCATATCGCCGACTGTCGCATAGCCGCCCACAACCTGATCGGCCGTCGGAGACTCAGAGGCCAGAGCTATCCCACCGCGGCCAGAAAACAAGTACAAGGATAAATGGAGGATTTGAATCAATCTGCATGGAAAGATATTTGAGGATTTTGGTGCCAATGGTTTGCTCCCTTTTCAAAAATTTACTGAAATCGTTTTTTTTTTTTTTCCTTCAAACTCCAAGCTCTCTCTCTCTCTCAACTAATTTCTGCAGGAAAGGTGATGGGCCTTTATTTCAACTTTCAAGCATTAAATGAAGGAAAAATGAACAATTGCGAATAAATGAAATGAGGGAGATCGGGTTTCGGGTATTCGAGATTTCGTGTTCAATTCGGGTACCTATTTCGGGTATCCGATTGTTCGGGTATCCGACTCGAAAAACTCGAACCCGATGGAAACCAGATCCACGCCCCCCTAGGCCTGTCAATTTACCCTACCTAGGTCCAGACTTAGTCAATACCCATAGTTGAGGCCCATATGAGACTGAGACCCAGTTCAAACTCCGACCCATTGGGTTTGTGGAGTGGGTATAATAAGGTTTTTTTTGGATTTATTATTATTTTTTTCTTTTTTAAACTGAAGTAGTTTAAAAAATTCCCAATTGTCCATCCATGAGGGTTTTGAATATATTCAATCATATCCCATATGATCCTTGTGAGAGATTACTTTTTATGTGACTTGGAAATTTCACAAAAGACCGCAGAGCTTTCTTTTCCTGTGTGCCAAAACTTCATACTTTGGTATGGTCACATGTCAAGTGAGTTCGGGACAAAAAAATGCAACTAGATGTCTATTGTTCTAAAGGGTCCCCTCTGGCAACTGCAAGTGGCCTCTTATTTGATTTGTTCGTAACGAGCACCATCACTATTAATACAATAATAATGGTCATTGTTATTTTTCGAAAAGTCTAATACACGAGAGACCCAATATAAAAGTTAATTATTAATGTGAAAAAGAATAATTCAAAAATAAAAACGCTACAATCTATCTGGTGTTGTTACTTGTTCATGCACCTTTGACATTAGATGTGCATGAGTTTTTGCCATATGAGACTAATGTTTTATCCTTGATTTTTCTCCACCCCCGCAGCCCCCAAGCACCGACCTCTGCCCCGCCCCGCCCCCCTTTTTAGGTGGCGTTCAATTTTCTAACGACTAACTTATTTGGTCAGTAGGAGTGTCCCAAACTCTTAGGGCGTGTTTACTTAAATAGATAACTTAGGTTTATATCAATTAACTGTCAATATCCGACGTTTACTTTGTTTGATGATGGGCCCGCAGTTGGGCTGCTATGCCCTCACACGCGCGATAAAGCTAGTCAATTTTAACTCCCCAAATTGGAGAGTTTAATTTAACCGTTCTTTTGTCATTTCTTTGAATTGATAATATGGGCCTTGAACCCATTTTAATTACTGACTCTGCCATCAACATCCCTAATTTTTTGGGGTAAAGTATGAGAAAAGCCGCAGTCCTCTCTCTGCAGGTGAGAAGTCTACTCCATTTTTTCACTTCACCTCTTCTTCTTCCCTTCTTCTTCTTTTTTTTTTTTTTTTGGCCTTTTCTTCCCTCATATTCCCTCATATTAACCAACAGGCCGTTAACTATCGTTAAATTCGGCTAAAGAAGTAAACGAGCCCTTAAAACTCATAATGAACGATTGAATGCGCGTCTTTGATGTGTTATTTGTCCCGCAGTGGATCCGATCTTCTTTTTCCAAAATTAGTGTCACATAGTAATATCGATTTGCATTGAGAAAGTCCTCACACATAGGTAATGGTTTTTCACTTTTGTTGATCACACCCTCAAGTCCCATCGGAAGCCTTTGACACTTCTTACATTGGAAATATAATTTTTTTTTTGTATTATTATATGAATCAAGTCTCAACCCTCTTTGTGTAGCAATGTGTCTAAATTTTGTCACATTTTACGTAGTGGTATTTTGTTTCTTAAAAGAAATAAATTAAAAATGCAGCATAATTGAAACCAATCGGTGTATGTAAGTGGAAATCAAACCAAATTTATAAAAGAGTTTATTAAAAATATAGTATATGTTTATATTGAATGTTAGTTGTTACAACCAACAAATTCGTACTATGTTTTGTTTTATGGTTTTTAATGATTGTATATCGGACTATATTATGTACCACACATATCAAATCATGATCCCAAACTTTTCCAGTGTTCACTAATCCATTACGTATAATGTAATAATTTATAGAGTTAATTACACTTTGCTACCTGAAATATACGTAGTTTTACACTTTACAACCTCAATTTTTAACTATTATCGATTGTCATCTAAAGTTTGCATTTTTTATCGGTTGCCATCTAATTGCATTTTCCGGCCAAAAATGGTAGTTGGAGCAGCAACACGTGTTGCCACTCCCATTATGATTTTTTGCTGGATAATACAATTAGGTGGCAACCGATAAAAAAACGCAAACTTTAGGTGACAATCGGTAACTCTTGAAACTTGAGGTTGTAAAGTGTAAAAACACGTATAGTTTAGGTGGCAAAATATAATTAACTCTAATTTATAATCGATTTGAATACATACCTGCTTTCATAACTATCACTTATAGCCGAAAAACTATCACTTATAGCTGATTTGATTTTCATAACACTAGATTAGCTTCTGAGTGCATTGAACCATATTAATGATTCTTGATTTGATGCCACAGTGAGCTGGAAGCCGATGACAATCCATCCCTTGATAATGATCATTTCTAAATTCTAATCAAATCCGGTCTTAATTTTATTGTTACCTTTTTATGATTAAAATCTTGTCTTAGTTTATATAAAAGAAAAACGATAATTTTATCTTATATTTGATTCTTATATTTCCATTAGCAAATCATAAAAGAGTTTTTTTTTCTTTTCATTTTTTTTTTTGGTTTAAACCACCCGGTGTCCGAAGCCACATTGGACTCTGACTAAATCCGGATTCGAGCCGGGTAGGACCACAAAGGGCGACAAAGCTCTCCCTCCCAGGTTTTTAAAGCAGCTGCATCCCCAAGGTCTCGAACCCGAGACCTTGGTTAAGCCAGAAGAGACCCCTGCCATCTCATCTGCGCCCCTGGGGGTTTTTCTTTTCATTTTAAGTGATCGTATTCTATGCTCTCATTTTTTTATTTTTTATTTTTTTAAAAAAAACACTTTCCTTCCACTTTTTATCCAAACGGACCCTAACACAATGCCCAAACATTACACATCGTTACATTTCAAAAATCAGATACACCAATGGGACGAGACAATTATTAATATCCCTCCTTGGAGATCAAAATCTAACATTGACTCGGAAAATTCACTCGTATCGACTACAGTCTGTATCTATATATATCCACATGAGCTGCATTAACATAGCATCTCGAGTAAAACTCATATCTTTGTTTTCTGCAAGAAAATCCAGTATTAGTAATCTCTTAATCAGCAAGCCCCTTGACTTTTAACCGGGATTTGCACCACCGTCTCTCTCCTCCTCTTCCGGCCGACGCTCGGCGGCCCAGATTTCCCGGCGTCCATCGGAAAGTTCAAAATGGCTTTGCTCCCCCTCATCTTGAAGGCGGCGCAGTCGTAAGCCCGGGCGGCGTCGATGTCGGTATCATAAGTCCCCAACCAGACCCGACTCCCCTTACGGACCGGGTCACGGATCTCCGCCGCATATTTACCCCATGGCCTCCTCCTCACCCCCCTGTAACGCCTCCCCACTCTCGGCCCGCTCAGCGCCGGCTGACCCGACCCGAAACCCGCATGGGTTTGGGGGTCGGATTTGACGGGCTTTGTGGTGCTCTCTTGGGCTGAATCATCACGAGTGCCGGAGGAGCATGGCAGGCTGATCTGGGGCTTTATGTCGACCTCAAAGAATTCGGGCTGGAAATCCGGGTAACCCGTAATGGTTTGGTTTGGGTCGGAAAATGAGTCCGACCCGGAAGAGGAGGATTCGAATCCGGGGCTCCAGATGGGGGTGTCTGGGGCGAAAACATCTGGAAAACAGAGGTTAAGGTTGCCAACAAAGGACTCTGCATAAGAGAAATCTTCGAGTAGGTGTTGGCGTATGAACTCTAACGATACACACTCATTAGGGGTTGCCATGATCACAACAAAAGACGCACATACAGTATGTAGAGAGAGAGAGAGAGAGAGAGAGAGAGAGGGTTTTGTGTAATATGAGATGAAGAAGCTATGTGGAAATTGAATTGAAGGAGCAGCAAGTGTTTGTTGATGTGTTTATGAAGAGAAAGAGTGTGGCATGTAAGTGCATATATATATACATATAGCTGGGAGTTGGGACCTGCGGGGGCGGAGTGGAATTTGTCGTTGGGGAAAAGTGGAAACGGTTTTCACACAGTATTTAGATTATTAATTAGTAGCTTAGGGACACCACGCTATCTTCTACTTGCAAATATCGTAATCATAAGCTTATTTGTAATTATCCCAAAAATTCTTACTCCAATTGATTTTGTCGGATTCAATAAATCATTTGACCAACAAGTGTATTATACTTATTAAGTAATTAATTATTTTCTTTAAGTTATTTACTAATCACAAAATAAATATAAAATATTTATCATGTGATTAATACCGGTTCGATGTAATAGGATCTGTGCTAAAATTTTGGGTTGAGAAAAGGGAAAAGAAAGTGATAGCACAGCCAATACCATATTTCACTCTATCTTTGATTACAATTTATATTTACTCTAACATGTTATTTTATATATATATTTAAAAAAAACATTTTATATGTGATATAAAACAAAAACATGGAACACCGAATATAAAATAAAGGGTACGAAATGTACCTAGGTTGTTATACAAAAGGATGCGTAAATGGTTGACAACAAACTACAAGAAAAAATAATATTAATGATGAAATATAAAAACGGTAATATTTATATTAAGTGATAATACTTTTTATTTTAAGACAATATCATCTAATAGTGACGATAATTGATGTTTTAATTGCTATTATTGACAAATAGTGATACACTTATAGTAACAATTCAGTAAAAAAAAATTTGACTATGATTTTATGAGGTGTGTCACTAATTATTATTGGTGACAACTTAAATACTATGTTGTTACTCATTAAAATTAATTTGTAATAATATAATTTTTTTTTTGTCACTAAATGTGTATAAATAGTGACAACTTTTTCGTTATCACTTATCATATTATTATAAATTTACTCATTTTCTTATAGTGACAAGCAACACATAGTACATGAGATAGAGGCAAGTTCTTCAAACTATGGTCGACTTTACATTGCAACTATTAAATTATGTCTTATTACACTTTGCCATATGAGTTATAGGGAATTCATATTTTACTCCCATGAACCCACTCATTGGCTAAAAAAATTGTCCAAAAGCGATTGACAACAATGACATATTGATTTACTAACTACCAGGTGATCTAACGAGATGAAGCGTTAGATTTTTTAAACAACGTCCAGAGTTCGAATTATGGTGTTATAAATGGAGCAACTGGGTTGGGAGGATTGCTCTCATAATGGGCCTCTGCAGTACTCGATCCAAATTAATCGGTTAATAAATCAGAATTGGGTGATTAAAACAAAAAAAAAATAAAAATAAAAATGACATATTGATTTCAAAGGTAAAATTGACCAGCAATGAGTTGTTAAAATTTTGAAACTACTTTGGAGCTTTTGTTCCGGGGTGGTAAGACGTGTCTAGTGATCATAATATATAATTGAACTTTTACCTCCCAGTAAGTCCTACTTATAACACACTTAGGATGAGACGTTTCAGATATTATTGTTGGTAGGGTAGGTGAAATAATTATAAGTCCAGTCTTGCTTTCCTCAAGTGGATGCATTATGGGTCCGGTGGGCTTGGGGCTTTTACCACTTTTAACGACTTTATTGTTTGTCCAATCTTGGATTAATCAAACCATCAAAAAATAAAAATATCTTGGATTAATCTGTGATGAATAATCTTTGTTGTACGGCCAGCATTTTTTTCCTTTATATGCAAACGTTAAAAGTAAAACATGCGAATAACGTGTTTTTAGCAGATAATAATAATAATACATTGTGCAATTTACGGTGTCTAACGCTTGTTTTCGTCGATGAGGCCTAGCTCAACTAGCGAAGTTGAAGTCCCAAAACTCTAAAGGTCTTGGGGTTCAATTTCCACCGATAAATGTGTGGATTTTATCTCTACCTTCATGGTAGTTTATTATCCTACTTAATAGTAGTTTATTGTAATAGTTTATCTATAGTTTGTGAATGATTAAGTTCGAAATATGATGTAATAAATTGATTTGTACTTGAAAAGTTATTGATGTAATCTGATGATATATAATAATAATAATAATAAAAAAAAACTCTTGTTTCTAGTCAATTTTGTGAAGTGTTCATTTTAATTTCCATGTAACTATCTTTCTCGTTTTGAGAACTACAATTGTCCCAAGGGTTCTTAAAATGGCCAACTTTTAATAAACATTACCGTATATATATCGATATATAATTTAGAAATCATGAGACCATTTAAATAAACGTCACTTATGTCCACATTTACATAATTTTACCGTACTTCATTATGACACGTGTGAAGTTATAATAGTTTTAAGTTTTAATTTTTATAATTAAATAGTTATTCATAATTATCCAAAATCAAAGGTACGATACGTTTCATTTTAGTTTTAGACAAAATTATTTTTTTTATAGTGCCCTATTTACGATATTTATCAATAAATTTAATAAAGTATTGAAATTATGAATTATGTATCACTTGTTTTTGCATAATTTTTTTTTCTAAAAAATTCACATGACGTAATTATACCAAAATTAATATATATTAAAATTGAATATATTATTTATTGAATTTTTGAATATTTTAGTCTATCAATTACTTTCCGATAGTGTGATTTTAATTTAGAAATTTATGAGCTTAAAAAATTAATTAAATTCACTTTTAACTAATAGAATTTGTTGTACTATATAAATGAAAATCTTATTAACCTGCCTTGGCATGAGTTACATACTAGTGTGTGTGTGTGTGTGTGTGTAGTTTTTTAAGTGGCAATTTATATTTTATGATTAATACAAAATTTTCTTGCAGAGTAAGTTTAATTACTTATAATTCATTTTATGTTGATCCAATATATTGTCTCAGAAGTGAATAGACACCTTGTATTTAAAAATGATATCATAATTTCAGTAGGAATGAAACAGATTTAAATGGATACATGACATGCATTTAACTAACGATACATTATATGGAGTGTAGTACCTACAAGACCCTTTACTTATTTTAGTGTCAATCTTTAAATATATTGAATCAATTCCATCTTTAAAAAAAATAAAAATAATAATGCTACCCATTTAGATAATATTTGAGTGTAGTTGTTCCATTAAAGTATGAAAATATATCTTAAAATGAAATATTAACATCATCATCTATGATTAAGAACAGTTCAAAATCTCTCTTTAATTTTTTGTTTGATCGAAAAAAGATCAGGTCCGGAGTCCAGATACGGCAACCTCAATTGAAAGAATCTAGCCGTTGCAGAATATTCCTTTCACCAAAGTTCAATGGTATTAACTAAAGCATCTACCGTCATAGAGTGTTTTTTTCGCCGACGCTTGTTGGGGCTAATCCAAGTTTGGTCACTGCAAAGCCCACTAACACACTAATGAATTAAGCCATATCCCTCATCAGACCAACATGATAAGATTTTTCAAATAATTGACAAATTCTACGTTTTTAGGGATGTTAGAAATTGAATATTTAAGATAAAAGTAGTGAAACTTAACTACTAAATCACTGTGTTGGTGGAGGACTGATCGAAATCTGATATAATTAGAAAGTAGATAATTTGCGGGTTGCATACCGCTCATTAGATGCTACCCAGTTGGATAGTATCCAATATTAAATTGAATATGATAATATAATAATTTTATTTTGGGTAAAATGCACCGTACTTTCCTGTGGTTTCCAAAACAAGCACGCTAGACCCTGTATTTTTCTAATTATTACAGTAAACCCTATAATTTTTTAAAGTTGCTCACCACCCCCTTGATCAAATTAGTCAATATTTTTAGTTGAATTGACCAAATTACCCTTGTCCATATTTCAATATTACTTTTTTATTCTTTATTCTTTTTCTTTTTCTTTTTCATTCCTTTTTTACGTTTCTTTCCCATTTTCCTTCATCTGATCTCTCTCTCTCTCTCTCTCTCTCTCTCTCTCTCTCTCTCTCTCTCTCTCTTTCACGCACGCCTCCTCTCCGTTTCGTCTTCTCAACGCCGGTGAAGCCACCATCCCCTTCATCTCGTTGCCGCCGGCACTCATTGCGTAGATCTCGTCGCCGCCGCCGCCACCATCACCGGATAGATCTTGCGCCCATCTTCTCTCACTCTCTCTATGATTTCTCTCCCTCTCTCCTCAAATTTATCTCGCCGCTGCCACCGCCACCTGCTGCCCTCTCTTGCCAGTGAGGATCGATTTCTCTCTCCCCGACTCTCTTTCTCTCTCGATCTATTTTCTCTCTCTCTGTCCAGATCTATTTTCTCTCTCTCGTATCTATCTCTCGCTCTATGTCTCTCTCTCGCTTTCTGTCTCTCTTTCCCTCTCTTTAACTTTCTCTTGGGTGGTGGTGATGGTGAGTGTGGCAATGGCGGCGAAGGGCAACGGACGGATAGGTGCCGGCGGTGGAGGGCGGTGCTGGCGGTGGTTATTGTTTGGAAGGAAAATTTGATTTAAATAAAAGTGTTTAACAATTAATAAGGTTTTAATTAGAAAACCCTATGATTTATAAATTAGAAAAAATTAATTTAAAATTTTAAATTGCCCTAACAACAATTACAATATGTCTATAATTTAAATTAAAAAATCCTATGATTTTAAAATTGTCCTACCAGAAAATACTTTAAATTAAAAATCCTACCAGAAATCTTATTGTGTTGTTTGGGCAAAAGTGTTTAAATTAATAAGGTTTAATAATAATTAAGAAGATTTAATAACTAAAAAAAGGTTTATTAATAATTTAAATTAATGAGGGCAAAATTGTCATTTTATCCTTAAAAAATGACCATCAATTGCACAGAACACGCGTGTATTACACGAGTAGCTAAGAAGGTTTGTTAAACTTGATTTTTAAAACCATAGGATTTACTGTAACAATTAGAAAAATACAGAATCTAACGTGCTTATTTCGCAAACTACAAGAGAAGTGCTGTGCATTTTATTTTTTTATTTTTTTAATATTTTTTGATATCGTCGTATTAACATTCCAATTGCATACGTTTGCAAGGCCTATCGACATTTGTCAGAGGGGAAATTATGAATATATTTATGAAGGTTGCAAGTTGTGGGCATCCCCATCCGTGATCGGTACCATCTACTGTGCGGATGTTAATTACAGGCAAGCGTACGTGGACCTGCGAGGCTGCGTTCTTGCAAGGGAGACATGAACCGGCCTCCCAAATTCAATGAACTTATAAATTACAACCTACAACTTTGGCTCATACCATTTCAATCAATCAATCTATACGACAATTTCGTTTTGACATATAAAAAAAAATACAAATATATACAAAGACATAGATATGAGTTTCGTATTATACATGTCTATGTATTATATATTTAAAAGAGTTAAATTTATAAAACCCCTTATGTTAGAATTAATTAACACAAAAAGCTTTTTGTTAAAAAAAATTGTCTAAAATCCCTCATATTTTTGAAATCTGGCACACCATCGCCTTAGTTCCTTTTCAATTTTTCTCCATTTTAGAAAAGTGGAGAGTAAGAATATATATATATATATATATATATTCACTTTGTAAGAAAGAAAAGTCTAGTCCAAAAAATGAGAGGGGGAAAAACTCTGAATCACAAATCCCAACCTTCAGAATTTTATATACATTTATGATTGATTTGCAAGATACGGGAGTTGCGATGCGTACTTGTGTTAAAGTTTTACATACATGAGATGCAGTGTGCTAATTTTTAAAAATATGAGGAGTTTTAGACTAAAATTTTTAACACAAAGTTTTTTGTGCTAATTGGAACTAATACATGGGGTTTTGTAAATTTAACTTAAGGTTAAAATGATAAATTTGCAAGTCTAAAACACGATCATACATGCAAAAATGATGAGTGTAAAGTACACGATCAGTCAAGAGTCTTCGTTGATGGTTTTCACATTTCACAACGTCTTTTGTTCTAATTTTCAAAATATTTTTCGATTTAATTAAACTTAGCACATGGGTGTCCCATGAAAAAAATCCTATTTAAAAGAAGAAGAAAAAAATCAGAAAAAAAAAACAAAGAAAATATGAGGAATAATTTGGGGGATTTAAGTCATTTTATTGCTTAAAATCAAAAAGCTTATAAACTGTATCAAAATAATTTTGGGGAAGTTCACTTTCTTTTTATGAGTTTATATGCTCCAAATATCTTATCATTTTAGAAATTTATTCATTTGTCAAGAAAATTATCGAGCACTTCTAAAAAATTTATACATTGTCATACATCTTTAAAATATTTCTAAAAATTTATGTACTTAGCCAAACACCCTCGTAATACAACGAGCGGTGCCAAGTTCAATTATAAAACCATCAAGATTCTTTCTAATTACATGGCGCTGATCATTAAAGAACAAGTTAAAACACCAATCGAAATAAAAAAATTCGAACTGCTTTCAAATACAAGTACTCAAATTTAAAGGCATTATTATTATTATCAAACGTGTCATTAAAACTGTAGCTTAGTGATGCGGGAGGTGTCAAGTTCGAACCCTTTGGTCTCTTTTTGTCAAATCCTATATGTTAGAATCAATAGGCAACTACTACTACTTCAAAAGTAATTTTGTCTACTTCATAAGATTTAGTCAAGTTCCATACTTAGCCGCAAAATGGTTTCAATTTTTCTTACATCCCCCCCCCCCCCCCCCCCCCCCCTCCATTTGATTCGTTCACAAAGACTTTAAAGAAAGGCTTTCAGACTGGCTTTGAAACCAATTAATGAAGTTCTGCAAAAGTCCAAACACGGGTTGTAATATGATTCGCATTGAACTAGTCTGGTGAAAAATATTCATATGGAGGCAATTGCAGGCACCAGCAAATTATAATTATTTTTGGTTGTACCTCACACAAAAGTCTACTTGAAAAAGTCAAATATTATTTGTGCATTTATCTTATGCTGTAACTATTTCAAAACCAACAAACGGTACTGTCGAATTCAGAAATATAAAACTATTGGTGTTATAAAAGCATTTCAAGTGGGGTTGGGTGAACCATGAGTTGAAATCGAGAGACTAAGATAAAAAAAAAGAAAGATATAAATAATAATAATAATTAAAAGAATGCAACGGATCAACCACTCTCTATAATTCAGGGATTTATTTGTTATATTTTATAATTTACAAAGGTAAATGCAACAAACAATATATTTTAAGGTGCGAAGTGTAATTAACCATTTTTTATGTAATAAAAAAAAAATCAAACACGCCTTGTTGTACGAATATTAGTCAATATATGATGAAATATATTAATGTATTATTTTGTCAAAGTTTCAATACAAAGTAATTTTTATTGAATAATATAATATAACAAATAAAACAAGTACACACATTCCGGTGGCAGACTTTAAGTGACGGTGCGGAACGGGTAGAAATTTGAGGGCCGACTGATGCCGACGTCCATAAATTAAACCTTCAAATAAACAGTACTAGCTCTTCAACAACAATTCAAAAAATTTAAATAATAATTTATCAGAAATATTAAATGAAATTGTGAAAATTGTTATTTTTTTTTGTTTTTTCCATTTTTTTTTGTTTAAGATAAAAGGTAATTTTTTTCAATTTTTTTTTAGTGAAATACTATTTTATGTCTGACGCTTGACGCTCCAAATTCTCCTAAAATAAGCTTTTTTCGACATCAGAAATTCAATTATTAATTGTGTGAAATTCATAGTATTTTTCGAGAGAAATCAAAGCTTAATACGTCATAGTTTTATAATTGGAAGTTGTACTCCCTCTGTTTCATAATATTAATCGTGTTAGAGATTTTTTTTTGTCCCATAATATTTGTCACTTTGAAAATTTTAAGAGAGCATTAAATTTTTTTTTTCTCCAAATTTACCCTCATTTATTATTTTTAATGAAATTTGATGAGGCATAGAGAGAATAATATTATCAAATTATTTTAAATTTAGCTAAAAATAAGACTTTTATTAACATAATTATTTTGTATGAAAAAATTTAGGTCGATTAATATTATGGAAAAGAGGAAATAGTATTTATCATTTGAACTAAGCCAAATTAATCGTCGCCATAAATATTTGAAGTGATATCTGCAATCTTTGATAATTGATATAGCAAACATAGAGGTAGTCAAAGGCTGCAAATATCTAAATTTGATTAATTCATGATTTAACACATCCCAATAATGGAGTAGATGTTAAGACTTTGAGAAATATTGAAAATATTCTAAGGTAACAATAATAGCTGGTATATTAGCGGCGGAGTTAAAGGATTAAAGAGTACCGTCAGCCTTCTCGAGTTTAAATTGAATTATATTCCATCTATGCTTTTATGAAAAAACTAATGAAAACACAGTTTAATATTCAAGGAAGCTTGGTGTTGGCTCCACTGTAGAAAATATTAGGAATTTGGGTCTAATTCAACCTCAAAAACTAGCTCAAGAGGTGAGAATTACTCAAGTTTTTATAAATCTTATCACACTTGGTTATTTATTTAATGTGAGAGATAGTTAACAAGCCCAGACCCAAGCATCGGAAAATAATCTGGAACAAGAAATTAGATAGTGGGAGGTGCAATTAGAATACAGGACCTAACTTGATTTGATACCATGAAGAATTTTGTATAACTTCCATAGAGAAAAATGAATTCATTGAGAATTGTCCAAATTTTTATAAATCTTACCATACTTGATTATTTATTCAATGTGGAAGATAATTAACATTCTCTAAATGATATATTCTGAATTTGCCCGTATATATATACACACATATATATATATATATATATATAACAACGAACAGAACAATGTCAATCGGAAAGAAAAACATTGGCTTGAATATGACCTTGCAAGAAACGACATTGTTCTGTTTGTAGTGGCTGCTACTTAATGCTATGGGGACCACCATGTCCATGGAGCTAGACTCATAATTATATATTTATATATAACAATAATATTGATGGAACACTCACGTCTCTAAAATATATGAATTTAATTGTTGCGTAAACTGATCAAACCAGCTAAGATTTCAACTGTATGAGGTCGACTCTATTTCAGTCTCGTTTTATTTGGCTAATCAATTAATATTTGCTTCAACTATTATAGATAGCTCACAAAAAATTATTGAAGTGACTAATTTCATACATACACAAGACATATTTATCAATGATCAATTCATAGTTTTATGTTTACCAAAAAAAAAAAAAAAATTCATAGTTTTATGATGAAGTGATGGCAAGAATTTCTTGGTGATAAAGATATATTGAAAATGACGATTTATCTTCAGGTTGATTGTCACGCTCGGCTCCTATGACTCCGTTGCATGTGAGAGTTGCTATTGACAATTTTTTAAAATTGAGTTATAAATAATTTGTTTGAAAACGATATTCAATGGACATTATCTGACACAGTGATGGAACCAAGGGGGTGGCCGAAGGGGGTAGTCCCCTTCCCTCCCCTCAAGTTCATATCGAACTAAAATTTACGTGTATTTTTATAAAAAAATTTGAATTTCACCCTTCATAAATTATAAAAATCCCTTTGATATTTTATAAAAGTTTGATCTTGTTATCCCAAATAAGAATTTTTGGGTCCGTTCCTATTCTGATATCCGACAAAGTGTCACAATCACTATGACTCGGATCTTTTACATTATTTTCATTTTTCAGCCTAATTGATGATGGATATGAGCACTTAACAATGTTATTAGCTGAATGTGTTGAAATTAGTTGAGCAAAATTAATGCACATCATTTTTTTCTGTATATCCCTGCACATGTAAACACAAATCAACCTTTTCCCTCCGTAGAGTTTTGTGTAATTATTTTATCGACTTTTTAAATTCAACATAGTTGAACATAAAACAATTTAGATCTAAGAGAAGGATTTTAATTATTCGATTCGATATTATATTGTGGATTCAAAATCCATCATAACAACTCATGAAAATAGTTTAAAATAGAAGCTCAACAGTATTTAGAAATACATTTAAAAAAAAATTTAATCAAACAAGTTCAACATATTTATTAGGGCAAATTACGTCTACACCCAATGTAATTACAAATTGGTCTCTTTTATTTTAAAAATTACAAATATCATCTCAAACTTTAAAACCTTCTTGTAAACATTAATATAGATGTTCAAAAGATAACTTTCCTTCAGCCATAGTAGTCGACTCAACTACCTAAGAGATACGCCTCATTGAGCCTAACAATAGCGACATACGCCTCATTGAGCCTAACAATAGCGACTCAACTACCAAGAGATATGCCTCATTGAACCTAACAAAATTCCCCTATCAATTTTGGTATTCCACCAACTTTCGTAAAATAAAGGGGACTAACTTATAATTATGTCATATCTCAAGGGATTTGGACGTAATTTGCTCTATTTATTATTATAAATTTGAAGGTTTTGGCTACAATTAAGACCATTTAAACAACTATACAAACAAACAAACAAAAAAAAAAAAAAACAACTATACATACATAGTCCGTTACATCAAATAAAAAAAGTTGCCACATCAACCGCGTAACTTCATAATTTGATTGCTTTAAACAATGAGTTCAGCATAAATGTGTTCCTCTAAAAGTTACATATTTTTAGTTAAAAATTACAAATATTTTAGACAAAATATTTGTAGGGGCATATATACACACACACCCACCATAATGTCAGTTTAGAGCATTCAGATCTGTTTCTAGTTCACCATGTACCAACCTCTTTATTTCATGGCAAGGACCAAAGATAAAAACTATATATATATATATATAAGAACCGAGTCATAATTTTTTACGGGGATCAAATTTCTATATATGAAATATTACATGGATTTATATCATTTTGAGGGACAAAATTGAAAATTTTCAATATATATATATATATATATGCAAATTTTAGCTTATTAAAAGTTTAAAAGAAAACGATTACACCCTCCAATTCCCTAGACTCCGTCCCCGTATGGGACCGAAGGAAGCAACTAAGCAGAGAGGCTTCCAATTAAGTTATTGAAAACTGTTTGTCTGAGTGATGCATGTTTGCACTCAAATTCAAATGCTGATACCATTTTCATAATTATATATATGCACATATTGCATGCCATGACCCTACCATATTGAAATATCCAACAGTTAATATGTGAAATAATTGATGATTTTAATGTTATTTTATTCATAACTTCTTTAAAATTTCAAACTAATTATTTAAAAAGTACAAGTCATCGGGGAAAAATGCAAATTTCGTCCTGTGCATTCATTTTGTTGTGATTCCAGTCCCTGCCATTTAATTTCAAATTATATGCCTTTACTATGAAGAAAAATGTTAACTTCAAGGCCCATCATCGCTAGCATACCTATTACCACATGATAATCATTATATGATCAAAAAATAGTACTACCGACCAAAAATAAGGCAGTAATATAAAAATTATCGCTAGTAATATTAATTATCAAGTAGTAATACAATCTATATTTTATCACTAATTAATATCATTATATTAGTGACGACAATTTTCATCTTATTGTAATATATTTTAGTGGTGATACAATTAAGATTTTAACTGTCGCCATCAATAATTAATAATACTATTACAATGACAATTTCATGGTCAAATTTGCCACTATAATTACGTGTCAAAATTTTCCTTGTCACTACATTGTGCAATAGAGGTATTACTAATTGTCAATTGTGACAACTTGAAATAATTTTTTGTCGTTTCTGAATATATGGAAATCATTCTTGTAGCAAGATAAAATTTTTGCACGAATTAAAAGTATCTGACAATACGACAAATATGTAATTACAGTGGGGCAATCATTTCTATAACTTATAGAATAAACAAATAAATAAATATGTTAATTATGTATTGGACTATTGAAGAAATTTCATCCACATTTCCGAAAATGTGTTACCCATGGGCACCAAATTAAAAGTGACTTAAGTAAATTTTCCAAATTCAAATATACATACACTGACGAAGTCGTTGCAATGTGGTGCAAGAAGGTTATGGCAATGGTCACCTCGGCCTCGACAGGCAAGTGTTTCATCATTATATTATATTTGCTCAAATACACTTTTTGACTTTTCCAGTAAACCCCCATTTCACCCCTTTTTTTTTAAAAGTATAACCAACTAACCACCCCCAAGACCCACCCTCCTCGTCAACTAATTGGTTTAATTACACGTTATAATTTTTCTTGAATAGAGGACGGTGGATTACATTTACAGCAAGTACATTTGCAATTCATATTGAATACAAGTCTTATATATCTTATAGGGTGGTCAAATCTTTTTTTTTTTTTTTTCTTATAAGGACATAAGTCTACTCAATTATATATCTTAAGATAATTGAACATTTCAAATGATTTTTTCTTAGCACTTTTTTTTGGGGGGGCGGGGGGCGGGGGGGGGTGTATTTTCTCCACAAAATCATTGCATGGGTGTTAGAGAAGTCATGGAACTTGAATATGGTGAAGAAACCACTAAACCTCCAATTTGACATTTTCTAGATGTCGAATTATTTAGTGTTGGAATAGGAAAAAAAAAATCACGAAGTATTGGTAACTTATGTGTACTATTTTCTCACCAAAAATGTTTATATGAGAGTTAATAAAGTCATGAAATTTGAAATCATTATCCAGTCACTAAATTCCCTTATTGACTTACTTTAAATACCAAATATTATTAAAACATGTTGAGGGTTGGTTAAGTACACGAAAAATGACGAGTTGCTTACATTGAAGAAGTTCGCAAATGAAGCAATATTTAGGTAGAGTTAAAAGAGTATTTTTGACCAACTATCGATTGGTCTAATGAGATAAGATACTAAATTCATTAAACAACATTTAGAATTTAAATTTTAAAATTGTGAATAGAGTAATTGCGTTGGGAGGATTGGCCTATAATGGGCTTCTGCAGTACTCGATCTAGATTAGTCAATCAGTAAATCAGAATTGGGTGGCTAAGACAAAAAAACAAAGAGAGTATTTTGGATTCTTTATTCTACTTTCTATTTCATTTCATAAATTTACACGTTAATAGTAAAAAATTTACATCCAATTACATAACTATTTATTAGGCAAATTACAGTTACTTCTCCTAACATTTGTCAAAATTAGAAAAGTACCCTCATGCATGGAAAATTATTAAAACCGTCATTGAGATTTACAAAAATTACAAAAGAACCCTTCCATTAGGGTTTCGTTAAGTTCCATCCGAAAAATTATATATTTTTCCCCAAAATAGCCTTCAATATTTTGACTAGTTGTTGGACAAAATGGTGAATTATAAATACCTTTCTTGAGATTTGCTTGTCCAATAAAAAAAAATCCTATCATTAGGGTTTTGTAATTGAGATGGGACAAAAAAGTTTTGGCTTTTTTCTAAAAGCGTTTATAATGAATTTGATGGTCGAGATCTGAAAAAGGGCGTCAAGGCGAGACCACTGGCGAGCAAATTGATGACTAAAAGAGGGAGACCCTTTTGATCGACGACAAAGAGTCTTGTAACATAATTGAATCTTACAAATTCGAAATCCTTCCAATAGTATTGATGTTGTTGGATTCCAACTAAGTTCACAAAAAATATGAGAATCAATGCATGTTAACCAATAATTAAACAACGTTAAGCAATGTGGAGGCCATCACTATAGAGTTGAGAAAATGGCTATCCCAAATATGTATATTTTAAAATTTTCTGACGAGGAGAAGCGATCGCTGTTGCATGGGGTGTGGTGGTAAATTTCAATACTTGTAGGGTTTTTGTGTAATTTCAGCAAATCTCAAAAGAGGTGTTTATAAATCAAAATTTAAGGGCAATATTGAGATTTCTCGTGCTTTATAAACCTTTATATAATTTTGCAAATCTCGAAGGCGGCATTAGTAATTTTCCAGATGTGGAATTTTTTTTGTAATTTCAACAAAATTTAGGGGTTCCGCCTATGATTTGTCCCTGTTTATTTTTATATGTAACGCATATATGTGTAATAGAAAATAATAGATGAAAGAGACAACGATTGATTAATTATTTGTAACTCTTTTATTAGCTTTGTCTATATATACACACTTATCAAACCACCTAGTTAAAATGCCTGTCGATGAGATTAACTTCACCCTAAACTTGTATGTTTAATTGGTTTGAATTTATCAAGTAAATTTTGTTATATCCTCATTTCAGCTCTCCTTTTTTTTTTGTTTTTTTTTATGACTTTGACAACTATATATTCTTCAAAACTTCTTGGTTAGAGATTTATATTTAGAATTTGGTACATAGAAATTCAATTCTTTTTTTTTTTGGGGTTCAAATTCAATTCTTAGTTGTTGGGACGTTCAACTTGTTTGTTTTATAAGTTATAATTAACTTGCATTTCTATATTGAATTATTAATCAAGAAAAAGGAAATTTAAGCTGATCACTTGACTGAATTTTTTTATTTTTCCAAATTTAAGTTTCATTAAAATGAAATGAATGAAAATAATATGCCGCCTGTTTGGTTACTTGACAAAAGCAAAAATACAAACAAATACGTTGGATTTGAAAATAACAACAAAGGCTTTTATATCATACAAAAGGAATAAACAAATCAAACAAATCTTACACTAAAATCCTCCTGTATCTACAAATTACATTAGGAACCAAAAACAATCAATAATCCTAATCCCCCCACCCCAACAAAACTTTCTTGCATTTATAAAATCACCCCGGACTTTTTGTCGTCAGGTGCATTTTGACCTACAAACTTCACAAAATCCCACTCCAACCCCAAATCAATTAACCATCAGCCTTGAGTAACCCAAACTTCTATACGGAGACAACGGCGACAACGGCGGCACCTCAAATATCCCCTTCTCATCTCCGCCGTCCCAAACCGCCGTCCAACTCGACGGCGTTAGCGGCACCGCCGCCGCCGCCGCTGTCGTCACTTCACTCTCGATCTTGACTTGTTTGAACTCTCTTTCTTCAAAACTCCCTTCCCTCTCCCTCTTCCTCGGCGGCGGCGGCGCAGCCTTAATCTGCGGCGGAGGGATTGAATTCCCGATTTCAAGTGGAAAATTAAGTATGGCCTTGCTGCCCCTGAGCTTGAACGCCGCCCTGTCGTAGGCTTTCGCCGCCTCCACAGCCGTGTCGAAGGTCCCGAGCCAGACCCGGGTCCCCTTCCGGTTGGGGTCGCGTATCTCCGCCGCGAACTTCCCCCACGGCCGCTGGCGTAAGCCCCTGTAATGCCTCCGGTCGACGGAGTTCTCCGCAACTCTATTAGGAATGGCTATGTTCAGATAAGGCTTTCTTTCGGTGAAATTCCTCTGTTTTACAGGATTTGAAATAGTTATAATTTGTGGCTTTGTTTGAAATTCAAAGGAGTCGTGATTAATCTCAGCTTTTGGTTTAAAAAAGGTGGGGAGTTGAAGAGATGAGCTCGTGTTATTCGCAGTCGAAAAGCTGGAAGAAGAAGAAGTGATATCAGAAACAACAGAACTGGAATTGCTTGAAGTTCTTGAAATTTGAGATTCTGATGATGAAAAAGCAGATGAGGAACAATAGTTTTCGGCAAAAGCAAAATCATCGAGAAGGTGTTGGCGGATGATTTCAAGAGCTGAACTCTCATCTGGCGAAGCCATTTTTCACAAAAAAAATCTTAAAAACAATAAAAGGGCCTTCGATTTTCCTTTTATTTTTTTTATTTTTGTTTTTGTTTTTGTTGGAGTGGAAAAGAGGGACTGAAGAGGGTGCTTATAAAGGGGATGGAAGTTTTGGATTAGGGGAGAGAGACTGAGAGACGAGGGTTCGTAGGAGGGTTCGTGGGAGGAGACAAGAAGCACCATCGCGATTTATCCAAACATATGAGTGGAAAGTCGTAGGTGTGGGCGCACATGGACTGGTAATTTAGTGGCTAGTACCAAAAGTGGTCAGGTTTTGATTTTGGGTTTTTGTCGTTTTTTGTTGATTTTTAAAAACATTTGTTGCTTGGTAGTCTCGTGACTGCCACAAACACCACCCTTTCCTTGTTGCTTCCGGTTCCAAGCTCCAACCCAATCGTGCATATTTATTTTACTATTTTTTGTTATCACTTTTCAATACAATAGGAAGTCGTTGTGTTGCAATTCTCTTCTTAAATAAAAATGCTTGACTGGATTGTTATATCTACTGTTTGACTGTGGAGAGCCACACCGATTCTGCTAAAAACCACGAACATGGACGAGTCACACCAATTCATCATTAAATTCAAAATATTTAAATTTTTATTCATATGAAAAATTGAATTATATAAATTAATTTTTTCAACAAATCTTAGGTTAATGCAATATGCATGCATGTAATACTTCATTTTAATTTCAACAAGTTTATATATTTTATTTTACTTGTTACTTGCTTTGTAATTTGAAATTATTTACCTTGAATTATCAAAAATATGATACTTTTTTAAACCTCCTCAATGCTAATCAATTTGTTTTCGTTGTTCTCTCTCTCTCTCTCTCCCCTCATTTTTTATTAGAGATCTTGTGTGATACATGAAGAGTAGTTAGATAATGAAAGTAGGTACATATATAGTTTAAATTATAATGAAATTTGTAAATAAATTGACTATCAAATTTTTATGTTAATAATTTTTACTTTCTAAATCGAAAATTGAAAGATGGTCTTTTATATTAGTATAAATTTATATTTATCATTATTAAACATTTCTTTAATCACTTAAATAAAAGAAGCATTTATTATAAAATCTTTGTTTAATTATTTAAAATACAAAAAAAATTAAAAATACTGCTACCAGTTCTCTTTGGATTTTCCGAAAAAATAGCTTCTACTCGTGGTCTTTTGTTAATATCATTCTATCATATATTGATGCTTGATTTCGTAGTTCACCATAACAATACCTCTATTTAAGAAAAAAAAAATGTATTTTTAATTATTAGTAACAAATTTGCACATAAAATTAAAATATTTTTTGCTTAAGTGATTTATTTATTTGAAGACATGACATAGTTATTGTTTTTTTTTTTGTTGATAAATTGACATAATTATTGCTTAATGAACTATATCGTTATAAATTATAATCATGCGACAAATTAATGTGATTAAGACGATATGAAGAATGATGTTCACACAATGGAAAATATAAAAAAAAAATTAACTAGGTATAATTAAACTGTGATTCAACTACTTAATTAGGTGAAGGTTGATTTTCTATATTATTATCATATTAAACAAATTACTATCAATAATAAGACAACATATTTATGCAAATAATTATTTATTAACAAAAAAAGTCCCATAGGTTATTTTTCCTAAAAGTGTTAATCATTAATCATATAGTGATAAATATTTCAAAAACGTTTTTTGTTTTTTTGACAAGGATCAAATAAAGAAAATAGAATTAATACATATATTTTCTATGTGTGATTAGCAATATAAGTGACATGGGGGGACCCTCCTCCGCCATGTGGGCGCCGCCTCGGGCCAAAAGGCCAACAACGGATCGCCACCTGACATGGCGGATTACACGTGTCATGGTTTCACAAGCATCCATGCAGATCGTCCACATCTGAGGATAACGCCGCCGTCCATGTCTCCTTTCTTTTTCATGTATCTCCACGAATAGTTAGCATGGTCTATCCGATCAGGTACCTCAGCCCTCCTTAGGTGGTCCCCCACCTTCTCGAGGTGGTCCCGAAAATAACCGTCTCTAACATGACGGTTGCACTCGGCACCTCCACTGTCATGTGTCAGGGAATATTCCTTGTACGAACGGCTGGGCTGGGCTTGGCAAATCCAACCATAAGCCAGCCCATTCATCTCCGACTACTATACATAGTAGGTCATCAATGTTCATAAGGTAAGCTTTCCAAAATTCTTACTACACATCTGAATCCCTGCTTGAATACTGACTTGAGCGTCAGAGGGTCTTCGCCGGAGATACTTCCGGCTAGGCTCACGTGTGTTCCATCCTTGCAGGATAGAGCCCGACCATCACTCAGATACCCTAACTCAGACTATTGAACACTTTCAGGGACTTTTGTTCAGATCTCAGGAGCCCACCTGATCGAATACCCAAGTCCGACCACATCAATAAGCCAAATATTATAGAAATTATTGATTTATGAGAGTTATGGAGTTTTAATTATAATTTTATCGAATTGATATAAATCATATAATGATGAATAGTGATGTAATATATCAGTTTAAGCATCAATTTAAAATTTTAAGAAGCAATCATACTTTCGTTGATATATGTAATAAAAAAATATACTTCATAAAAATTAATAATACATTACAATAAGAAATTCGTTGAAATTAATATATATTATAATATTTGTTATTAAAATTTGCATGTTAAAATGCCATTACATATTATTATGTTTATTGATCGTTCAGATATTAAGTAATAATAATTACTAAAAAAGAAAAAGTTAAATGATGAATGGATAAGATAGGATAGATTTAGTTTATTTTTAATTAAAATTTAAATTTATAGATAAATAATAAGTAATAAATTATAACAGCCTGTATTGTGAGTTATAGATAAATATAATTTACAAAATAGGTAATATATATTCTAATAAAATAAGAATACCTAATGTCAAAAACTTTTTTCAACTTGCCCAATAAAGGACAAACCCATACCGGTAATGATTCGAAATATAGTTTGAATTCTTGAAACTTGACTGATTCATTTTCAAACCTTTGTGCTCGTGGGGGCAACAAACGATTAAATATTGAGACCTAGCTAGTTGTCTCATTTCAATTAGAGTTTGTGCTAAATACGTATCTTGATCTAACGTGGTCATTATTTAATTTTAGTATATTTGAAATCGGTCGTCTCATTAATATAATTAATAAATTGACTTATTATTGTCTAGGCCAAATCCCTAAGTTGGATAAGTATCTGCATCTGGACATAAACTCTCGAGTCTGATATTCTTGGTGTGTACGCCAAATTCTCACAGTTAAAAAACATGCAAATTGATCGTAGATTTTAATCTTGAAATATTGGCTCAGATAGAATATATTTGTGACATAATTAAAATTAACTGAAACAATAATTAATTACAAGATATTTATTAACAAAATTGAAATAAACAAAATTCGTTGTAAAATTATACTTATAGACGGTTTTCATTAAATTTGTGACGAATTGTTATTATAATAAATAATTCTCATGATTTTACGACTAGTTAAATGCACCAATTACGTTTATATATGCTGCAAGATGTTCTCTAGAAAAGCTGATAACTTTCCCAAATTTTTATTATTATTTTTTCGGCAAAAAGGTTTGTTACTATATTATATATTAAAATTTCAATTACAGAATTTATCGTAAAATCAGTCAATATTTTGACAGCAATTCTCAAGCATTATTGGATCTTGGCTTTGTTGGGAACTTGTCCCCTCCATAATTGTGTATGGTTAATTTTTGGAAGTTATATATATATACATATATATATATATATGCATACCTTTCCAAGATTTAATTATTATAAATAAAATTTTAATTTCTAAATTTAGAAGAATTTTCAATTTTCTTTGGTAATTTACTGTAGAATTAATGCCGTTGTTATGATCGAACTTTTGTACCTATAAGTTCATCTTAGATTTCGTTATACGATCAAACACTTAAAAAACATAATAGGTTCCTGCAATTCTACTCAACTATGAGAATTTATGGATTACGAAGATAGATATCAAAATCGGACAATTGTAGCGAAAATCTAATTTGATGGAATTTAACTAATCATATATAAAATATTATCACATTTATTATATAATTTACCTATCGAAAATTTAAAATAGTTAGAGCAAAGAAGGATCACTACTTTAAAAGTGACTTAATTTGACATATAATGTGATACTTTTAAAAGTGTTTTAATTGTGTTCCTATCGTGACACTTTATAAAAGTGTATTAATGAACTATGGGCCCATTTGGATGGGCTTCAAAAAAATGTTCTCTAATAGTATTTTTTATAGAAGAATTTTTTTATTAAGTCAAATAATTTTGTGTTTGGATACAATAATTAAAAATACTTTTATTTGAAGCTACTTTAGGTTGGCTTCTTAAAAAGCCAGTTTTGGTTTTTTTGTTTTCTTTTCTGTCTTCTGCTTTTTTTAAAAAGTTCATCCAAACATAATTTTGTTGCTATGAAGTGTTTTTTTTTTCAAAAAAAAAAAGTGCTTATTCTCTAAAAAAAAAATCCATCCAAACAGGCTCTATATCAAATTTAAACAAAAATATATTTTTTGTGACACTACAAAATGTCAAAATAAAAAATTGTAACACTTTTTTTTTTTGGTTACAGAAATTGTAACACTCAAATACATGATACCTTAGCTAATGTCCCTAAACCAAATTTGCTTGACACTAGTTGCAGTGTTATGTATTTGAGTGTAACGATAATCAATTTTGATAATTTATAGTGTTACGATAGATACATCTTAATTAAAATTTAGGATAACTTAATGAGATATTTTTTATAAAGTAGTACAATAAATATATAAATATGATACTATTATATTGTACGTATTAAATTAGATTATTTTTTTTAATAATACATGAAATATTGAATATCTCCAAGTTGCCATCACATACATGAAGCCTCCTCATACCAAGCTTCCTTCACATGTAAAAAACTTAATTTTTTATGAACGGTTAACATTGAAATTTGATTGTAAAACTTCGTGTTTGATCTGGCTCTAATATTATATTGAATGACCGCACACATCAGCTAAAAACCTTATTAATTATATTAGACCTAGGGGTATTAAATATTTGACAATATAGAAAAATATATTATTTTGCTCTAATGGAAGGACTAGTAATAAATATTTGGACGATAAATGGACCGTTATGTTGACTTTGAAGGTGCGGGAAAAGACCTATACTTTTCAACGAATAATAAAGGCTTAAAATTACGTACAAACTTGACCTTGCATGGTCTATATATATAAACTATATACGTATCAAGTTGGGCACGTTTCCATGTTGTTGCCTTGTTGCTTCTTTGATGGGTCCCACCAATGTTCAATTTGCCTGCCCGGGGATGCACCTAATTATGTTAATCGATTAATTTATTTGATCGCGGATTATGATCAGACTACGTTATCATTGAGGGTTGCATGTTATAGTCCTATTTAATTATGAAAGACAAATATTTTAGCCGACGTTGATTGCAATGGTGGAGCTAGGAGATGAAGGATTTTATATGTATTATTTGGATAATTTTAGTTCAGATCCGAGTCGATCGAATCGGTATTAATTACGCTATAAGTATTTTACACTTGTCCTGTGAATGATCGATACTTTAAGGAGAGTGGCTAATTATTTGACAAGTACAATAAATTTACCATATGATTTGTTTGATTCGGTCAAATCAGATTCGAATAAAAATTTTTCGCATTATTTTAAAAATTTTAAATTTAGACTTCTAAATAATATAAATATCTTTAATATTAATTTTATAAAAATTTGATCTAAACACCCTCCAAAATAAATAAATAATTATGACTCTGAGCCTGGTTGATTGTAAATTATATATACATATATTTTGGATGTAATGTATTTTACAGATATGTTAGTTTTGAAGCTATCAAAGATATTAAATATTTAAATGCCTAGTGTACTTTCTTAAATAATTAATATGATATTAGAGTCAGGTTAAATATCTTGAATTCGGATATGGATAAGGCCTTAGCCTTGACATTCAAACAAGACATCATTGTGGTGAGGAAATGTATTTCCTATTATACTAACTAGACATCTGGAAACAAAAATATATTTGATTGCATGTTATGAGACGTAATATATTATTAAATATTGATCAATTCTTATTTTAAAATAACTTATATTATATGATTCAAATATCATCACACAAATGTATATTTGTAACAAAACTAATTATTTATATCATGATTGTGTATTATAAACTTAAAAGCCATTGAAATATTAAAAACTTAAAAGCCATTGAAAGACACAATAAGGCAGTTCTCTCTAGTTAAATAATAACAAAACTAATTATTTATCTCACGATCACTTTATATACATTAATAACTAATTGCACATATGTAGAGAGGGTTTGGCTAAGCTTATAAGCTCTTCAAAATATCTTATAAGATATTTAAGAACTTATAAACTTCTAAAATTTGTTTGGTAATTTTTTAAGTAAAGGAGCTTATAAGCTCCAAAAATAAGTTGTTAGGAGCTTATAAGCTCCAAAAAAATAAGTAAGGTATCCCCAATTCTTTTTTTAAAACAACTTATAAGTTGTCTAGAATCAAACATGAAATGACATAAATATCTTTATTTTTTTTTTTTCAATGTAACATTTCTACTATCTCCAAAAAATATTTATTTACATAAATTAATTTTACACTATTATTTTTTATTATCATTAGATTTAAAATAAAATATAAGCTCTCATTTTTACCAAACGGTATCACAACTTATAAGCTCAAAAAACATCTTATAAGCTACAAGATCTTATTTTATCCAAACACTTTAATAACTTATTGGTGAAATAAGACGTATAAGCTTATAAGCTTTAAAAACATTTTATAAGAGCTTATAAGCTCTTTAAAATAAGCTTAGCCAAACACCCTCTTGGTAACAAAACGCCTAATAGAAACAAAACATATTGGTTTACATGTCTTATTAAACATTTTTAATTAGTCATTACAGGAAAAAAAAAAGCATTTTTCGGTGAAAATTTCCGGCTGAATTTTCGCCGGAATTTTGAATTTCTGGCGGAATTCCAGCGGAATGGCGGAATTTCGGCGGAAATTGTTTCGCTGGAAAAAACGCCCCCGGAAGGCAGAATTCCATTGGATTTCGACCGAAATTTCCGCCGATCGGTGGAATTCCGGCGGAATATCCGGGGGAATATTCCCCCAGCTTTCCGTCGGACGCCGTACGGCATCCGCTGGCCCAGAATCGACGCCACACCGCCTCCGTCGCTGCCCGGACCCGCCGTTGCACCGCCTCTGCAGCCCCCCGGACACGCGCCACCGCCACTACCGCTGGAATAGTATCCCAAAATATTCAAATATTTGCAACTGCAGGGATTTGAACTCGTGACATCGGGGTTGAATAACAAGCATTCCACTACTAGGCTTGTCCCTTGAAGTTGTGATAAGTTTTGTTTTGTTTTATACATATTATATATTTGTTTCATTATTCTTATTTTAATTATAATTAAAGTATAGTATAAATAATAATAGTAAAAAGATAGCATTGATATTATATAAAAGTATGTATTATATATATACTATATAAACATATATGTATACCATATAAACATTTGTATACCTATAAATATATTATAAATAATTAAAGATAGTATAATAATTATATGGTATACTAATTATAAGAAAAAAATAAACATATGTGTTGAAAATCTCTTGTTATAAGAAAAAATATGTTAACTTAAAATCTCTTGTTTAACATATGTTTTGATACTATATAAACATATATACTAATTATAAGAAAAAATTATTGAAAATCCGTTAACTTAAAACTATCAAATTGATGTAGATGTGTTGCAGATGTCTATTACATGTGTTTTTTTTTTCCTCGTGCATTTCTTTACTCCTGAATGAAAATAATAAACACAATAAAGGAATATATTCATAATGTCTATATTACATAATAATATTGATCAAGTACTTCAAAACTACACAATAATACTTATTGAATCACAATAACATCTCATGACGCTATCCATCCTTATATTCTCTTTGGTCCTGCATCTGCATAAAACCTTTCACGCTTTGCAATGCCACTATTTGAAATCAATGGGTAAACAAACTTATCCCAATCAGCAATATATACATGTATTATAGATGGAGAGTGATGAAGCAAATTTTAATATGAATCTGATCCAAATCAAATTTGACATTTAAAATATTTAACTTATTAAGATCTTATAAATCAAATTCGATTATGAATATTCATAATACAAAATAAATGAATTGAATATGCATTTAAATAATTTGATTTATCCACAATCACATCCTAGTTAAAATTAAATAAATATTGTTACATATATATAATATTAATAAAATCTCTTAAATAGATAGTAACATTTAGCATTTATTAACTGATGCACTAGTTGTTATTTTTCGAAGTATTTCATTTAATAACTGATGCACTAGTTGGTCTACTTTAGCAAAGATCACTCTTAACATAAGTTACTAATTCAAACCTTGGGAAAAAATGTGATGTAAGAACTCCGTTTTGAAATTTATCAAACCTTAATAATTACATAAATACTTTAGATAGAATTATAGTGCGTTATTCTTTTATATAGTTTTAGTTTTAAAATAGAAAGTTTGAAGTGCTTTTTTGATACATAATTATTAAATCGCATAAATTTAGTTATCTTAATATTCAGTTTATAAGAGGGTTTATAGCTTTTTCAGAGTTATTTTATACATTCTCCCAAAATCTTCTTCACTTGATTTAGAAATCAATAAGTTGACAAGAGAATTTTTAAAAAAAATTAGAAAAAATTAAAAAAAAAATCGAGGGAAAATTTTCCCCGGATTTTAATCAAAATAAAAAAATAAAAAAAACAGGGGAAATTTTTCCTTGGATTTCCCCTGGTTTTTAATTAAAAAAATTCAAAAAAAAAACCAGGGGAAAATTTTCCTCGGATTTTTTCCGATTTCTAATTAAAAAAATTCAAAAAAAAACTAGGGGAAATTTCTCCCGAATTTCCCCCGATTTTTAAAAAAAAAAAAACGGGGAAAATTTTCCCCCGGATTTCCCCAGGTTTTTAATTAAAAAATTCAAAAAAAAATTGGGGAAAATTTTCGCCCAGATTTCTCCCGGTTTAAATAAATTTAAAAAAAATTGAAATATTATTTCTGCCGGAATTCCTAGTTTGACTTCAATGTAATATTCCTCCGGAATAGTTCCACCAAAATCCGGCGTCTTTTTCTGTAGTGAGTGTCAATTATAAAGGTGTTACTTAGTAATAACATATGCACAATTCCTTATTATCAATATTAAATTTGTTTAATATATAATTAGTCATAGTTTTTATATTATCTCTATAACCATCTTGTTACTATTTTGAAGCTGGATCGGACATTTCCCTTCTTCTTTTCTTTCATGACAAGAATTCTATTCAAAATTTACTTAATCTGCAATTTGCTCACCTAATCACTACTTTTTCAATCAAATTAAGCATTACACGCATCCTGATAATTAATCTTGTATTCATGTTCACATAGCAAATGTGAATTATACTATAATAATATATGTAAATAAATACAAGGTAAAATTAAATATATTAGGTTTTTTTGACTCTCATATTGTAGCAAATGTGAATTAGAAAATTGATTTTATTTAATGTTTTTAGCACATCGTAATTTTGACTATCACGTTAAAAGTTTCTGCTTCGTAGCTGGTGAATATACAATTTTTAATTTTATGTCTTATGCCGGTCTCAACCTTGACAATTCTATTTTGAATTCTTTAGGCAAATTTTTAGATCTAATATTTCTTTTGGTAATTAATTGCTGGATTTTCTTTACATTCATGTCCATCGACTAAGTTATTATAATATATCAAATTGGGGCATTGTTTATTTATTTTCCCATCAAAGCAAAAGCGAAAGTTTACTTCACTAATGTGGGCATATATATATATATATATATATATTAGAGAGAGAGAGAGAGAGAGAGAGAGAGAGAGAGAGAGAGAGATTGGGCGCTTTTAAAGCTAAAAATTTCAATAAGAAGGTCTACGTACACTTGAGTTCTATCAAATGTGAACAATGAAATAATATTATATTATTATTCTACTTAGATAAAAATTTTGATAGATAGTATATACAAAAATTATTTATATTTAGTTACTTGTTAGTACATGATTCAGATTTGGATTAATGTACACATTTGTGCATAATCGAATCCAAAATCATATAATTTTAGGGCCTCAATTTAAACAATTAAGTTACGCCACATTAATGCAATTGTGATTTAATTACCTCGAAAAGAACATACATAAAATCCACAATTACAAGATTTTATATTTATATTATTTTTAAATAAAATTTAAATTATCAAATTAATGACAAACAATTGTCCAGTTTACTATGTTATCTTATCCCCTTATGGGCTTTGTTACTTTCTTATTAAGCAGCAATTAATTATTAGTTGTTTTAGACTATATATTATGGTGAAGTAATATTGTACCTTGGACGTTTTAATTATTCATAACTATATTTAAATTAAATCATGCTCTAATTAAGAGTTTAGAGTACATTTGTTTAATTTTATAGTAATTTTACATGATTTGAAGTTAA
Source organism: Petrea volubilis (assembly GCA_026212405.1). Lineage (NCBI taxonomy): Eukaryota > Viridiplantae > Streptophyta > Magnoliopsida > Lamiales > Verbenaceae > Petrea > Petrea volubilis. The sequence goes on along the minus strand of CM047883.1, from coordinate 18,371,948 downwards.
TATAATGTTTGTTCTAGTGTAGTACAAACCTTTCTTTTATTTTACTTAAAGAAAAAATATAAGTAAATCTTTAAGACCTTTTGTCTGTTATTGTAAAATGGAAAGTTTGTAACAACCTCGTGAATCATGATGTATTAGAAAGTCGTGCCTCCGTCACCGTTGAATATTCCAAGTCTTTGCTCACATTGTGTACTTGATTATTTAAAATTTTGGAATTTAAATAAATTAGATGACAAAGCATATGATAAACTATTTACAAAGAAAATAAATTTTAAAATCGATTTCTGGCTCAAAATAGAAGTTACTCATTTTTCTTTTAACCACCCTGTTTTGATCAATTGACTGATTAATCTAGATTTGGTATTGTAGAGGCTAGTTATGGGGCGACTTTCCCAATACTATTATTTCATTCACAATTCCATGATTCAAATCCTATGTGTTGCTCAAGAAATCTGACGCCTTGTCTCGCTAAACTAACTAGTAGTTGGTAAATAGATGTTACTCATGATCAACTCTTAATTGGTCTAATAGATGAATGGTTAAATTTTTTGAACAATGTCTAGGGTTTGAATCAACTTATGGAATTTTGAATAGAGTAATAAGGTTAGAAGTGACCCATATTGAGTCTTTGCAGTCCCTGATTTTAGATTAATTAGTCGGTTAATGAATTTGAAATCAGACAGTTAAAATTCAAAAACAAAACAAAAAAAAGAGGAAGTTACTCAAGGCAACAATTAATAGTTATCGATTATTACCAGCTAGAGGCATACTCTCTCTTTCTTCACAGAAAAAGAGAGAGAAAAAATAAATATGAAAAAGCAAATCAGCCAAGGAAAATATTTTAACGAAATCAAAGAATTAATCACATAATAAATTGAATTTTTATTTGCTATTTAATTCAATGCAGTTCAAGAAGAATGATCAAATCGTACAATAAAATACATACTCGATCGAATTATAAAATAACAACTATAGCTTCTCTATACAATAGCTACTTAACCTTTTTGGCATATTTGAATCATCTTAATTAGCCACTTCATAGTTTTTTTAATCTAAAATATGATCTTTAGCGTTGCTAGAGCTGATTTAATTAACAACTAACCCAAGTAAATTGCTTTCAATCTTCTATTTCATTTTGTCTTTTTTACCTTCTATTTCATTGTAAAATATAATCGCATTCATGAAAATAACTTTATACACAACGCATACATTTGCGTTTTAAAATAAGGAGACGAAACACCAACCGAAATAAGTCAATTATTCTAAACATTGAATAATAACACCTCTTAAACATAAGTGCCAAACTTTACACTTTCATATCATCGTAACAACCAATTAATTTAAAGTTTCTATAAAGATAGAATTTTTCATTGTTTTTTTGACTTCTACTGTGCAGTTAAAAGTAGCAGTAGAAAGTTATAATTTCATATTCTTATATTAATTTTTGCGAAACGAATATAATTTTAAACAAAAACGGGACAACATCCAAATAAGAAATAGGAGCAGATAAAAAGTATAAATATTATATTATCTAAAAAAGTATTTATCAGAGCAAAAAACAATGAACCAAGTTGTTGTACGATTGACCTTCAGTCAAAGGTCCGACCAGGTTATGCATGCAAGACCATGTACTTTTTAACAAAGTCTTTGTTTCACATTTTTGAATGCTGAAAAATCTGCTCACCTGTCTATATTTTATTGCTACATTTCTTTTTTTTATTTATTATTTTTTCTTTTTTTTTTTTTTTGTCAATTATTGGTTCAAATATATGAACTCTTGGTCAATAGCACGTGGACACATAACCCACTTGGAATATTTAATTTATTTGTTGACGGGGGACTTTGATAATTCATTATAGAAAAAATCAAAATTATTTGTCAAGAAATCTGACACCTATGAATTCGACGAGGACTTTTATTATTTTATTTTTTTGGATTCAACAAATCAAAATATTCATATAAATGCCGCCACGCAAGTTCATTGCACCTATTTAAGTCAACCTTTTTGCCTAATTGTACTTGGAAATTAAGAAATATGTACCTTTGTAGTACAAATCGGACAAATTTGGAAAAATTAAAAAAAAAACGTGGAATAGAATATTGACATTATCTCTTTTCAATTTTTATACACACTACAAGAAAAAATAATATTATTAACAAAATTTTAAAATGACAATATAAAAGTTGTCACCAATGATTGTATAAAGTGACAATACATTTTATTTTATCGCTAATAAGTTTTTCTGGTGACAACAATTTTTATGTTGTCACAATATCACTTAATGGTAGTAAAAAATTATGTTTTAGTTGTCACCATTAATAATTAATAATATACCTATAGTGTCAACTTGGTGGCAATAAAAAATTATTATTAGAATTTTGTGACAAGATTCCATTGCCACAAAGTTGTCACAATAAGTGTGTCACTAATTATCACTTTTGTACTATGTTGCCACATTGTTACAATAAGTCGTCACTATTGACGTTGTGCATACTATGTTTTGTGTCAACATCAATTTGTTGTCACCAAATTTATATAATTAATGATAACTTTTTGATTATCACTTATTATATTATTACAAATTTACTTATTTTCTTGTAGTGACAGTGTGCGACATTTTTTTTTTGAATTTTCATATTGTCAACATAATTAATATGCAGAGATAGATACCTTATTTCTTATTTCTCTTTTTTTTTTAAAAAAATAATCATATATATATATATATATATATTTATCTTGGAAATTAAGTGTGTATGATTTGGATTAATGGAAATGCAAATCACTTAAGTATTACACATCACTACTAAAAAAAAAAGAAAATCTAATTTGACACATATAATGTGGCAGTATCATATATATGCACCTATTATAACATCTCACATAAAGTGCCTCAATAAATTATACTAGACTTGAACTATAATATATTTCTTGTGATACTGTAAAATATCAAGATAGGCTTATTACATTCAAATATATAACATTTTAGCCAGTGTTACTAAAACCAATCTTAATTCGGTGATACTAGGTAAAGTTTCATATATTTGAGTGTATGTAGTAATATTATTTTTGACACTTTGTAGTGTCACAGAAAATATATTATATGTGAAATTTGGTATGGCTTATTGAGTCTCACCATATGAAGTGCCACGATAAATATACAATTAAAACACTTTTTAAAACCATCACATTATGCGTGCCAAATCAGGTAATTTTTTTTTTAGTAATATATGAAATTTAAAAGATATGCAAATGTAGATATTTTTCTTCAACGACAACGGTTCAGGGTTTTTCAATTAACTAACATCATTATGATCTAATTCAAGCCGTGAATCTGATGTCTCAAAGCTAGGGCTTAAATATAACCAAAATCTGGATATTCTGTCTATTTTAAAAATATTCTTTGTATTTAAGAATCGTTGTAAACTGATTGATAAATATTAAAGTTGTTAACTGTAGATGTTCATGGCACAATGACTTATAATCAGCTGATGAAAAAGGAGGAAGAAGAAGAAGAAGAAGAAGAAGAAGAAGAAGAAGAAGAAGAAGAAGAAGAAGAAGAAGAAGAAGAAAAATATTTTGATCCTTAATAAATTGGTATGATTTGATCAGATAAAGGGTTAAGAATGTGATTGGATAGAGGATGTTTGTCAAATTTCTTGGCTTTTAGATCATTTTGAGAATACACTTTCAATTACTTTCGTAAAAATTTAACAAGCTTACTCAGATCCATATATGTTGAACTACTCAGTCATGTTTAATAAAAGTAAATTCTAACTGTACACTCTCAATAATGTGAAGGGTAAATAATTTTAAACATCTCAACTTTTTAGGTATTTTGTATTTTTATATCCAACTTTTATAAATATATGTTTCGGTATCCAATCTTCATTATTTATGTGTAGATGATCTTTTTTATATTATTCTGACAGAATATTCTCTAATATTCCTTAGAATATCTTCGAATATTCCCTATAAATTCTATTAAAAAATTAAAAAAAATAATTATCGCATAAATAATAAAAATTAGATATTAAAATGAACATTTATAAAGATTAAATACAAAAGTACAAAATATGTCAAAGATTAAGTTACTTAGCGCAATTGACTCTCATGTGAATGAAAAGATGTCGATTTTGAAATAATTGAGAAAATTTTACACATGTTTAACGAGTTAATATTTTTTTTAAAAAAGTACATTCCCAACGTACGATCTGAAGAATGTGAATGGAATATTATTATTTAACTTTTTTCTTTTACCTCATAATTCAAAGGACAATACTCTCATAACATTGTCTTTTTGTGGTCATTGCTTAATAAAAGTCTTTGTTCCAACAATAAATGCTTTTGTACTTGTGTTTCCAAGTCATGAAACTATACATTCCGTTGGCTATAGGTTTTGTTAGACTTTATAAATACATGATTGAACCTTGAAAGGGATGGATTGAAGTCGACATACTACCCAACACTTAGCCATTTTATAAACTGTGATCTATCAAGAAATTTGTGTTGATTATATAACATATTGCTCATTTTTGTGCTTTTAATTTTGAGTCGATTCGTTTATTTTTGAATTATTTCGTAGCAATTAGCTGTTTAAAAGCACTTTAAAGATCATAATATATATATATATATATATATATATAATTCTTACACGATCTAAAATTATGATACTTTTAGTTCTTATGTTATTGATGAATTGCAAGGATCTACATTTTACGGGGTCAAATTGTAATTAATTCCTTTTTACATAGACTGTTGGATTATTGTTTTAATAAAATTCAATGGTGTGGATTTTAACTTGATAATAATTAGCAGTCTCGTTAGACGTATACATAGATATATCGATTATTGAAACCAATTACTTATTAGTAATAGGGTGAATTACACGGACCATCATTGAGGTTAGACTAATTTTCAAAAAACTCCCAATTGTTTCAAAAATTATGAAAAACCTCCTGAGGGTATACCTATATTATAACTAGCACCTAATCTTAAGTTGACTTATTTTAATTTTTGAAAATGACCTTTCCTCTTTTTTGGGTGATTTACATTAAACACACCTGAAGTTAAGCTAGTTTACGATAAACCCTCTGTAGTTTCAAAAATTATAAAAAATCCCCTAAGATTATATCCATATTAGAACTATCACCTATTTAAGTTGACTTATTACACTATATGATGTGAAGTAATTTGCCCTTCTTTTAATACTATTCTTCAACAATATTAATTCTTATCATAAAATTTTCATGTAATAGATTTGAAAAAAACAACGATTATTTATTCAAATAAATATTCTGAATTAAATGCATTAAAAGTATCTACCAACACATTAAGTATGACATATTATGGTTAATACGAAGTAAATTTAAGAGAAATGAGTTAGAGTCCTCAAGTAGTTCAAAATTTATGTTCAATTGAATTATATATAGATAAAGTTTTCAAGTGCATTATTTAATTTCAATTTTTTTTTCAATCAATGTTTATATTTATCATTTCACATTATGGATATATGTGACATATATAATCATATTTTTCTCAAATATAAATTTAGCACATATTACGTATATTTAGTATAAATTTATAACATAAAACATAAAATAAATGGTTAGTTACACTCTACACCCTAAAGAATATCTTATGTCGTATTTTTTTTGTCGAAGTTACGAAATATAACATATTAATGCTTGAATTAATATTATTTCTTAGTAGGTGTTAGTTGTAATATGAGTATAATCTTAGGGGGCTGTTGGTAATTTTTTAAACCACAGGAAATTTCTCGTAAATTAGCCTAATCTCATGGGTATTCAGTGTAAATTGCCCAAAAAGGGGAAAGGATTATTTTTGGAAATTGAAATAAGTCAACTTAAGGTTACGTGCTAGTTGTAATATGGGTATAACCTTAGGGGTTTTTTTTATAATTTTTAAAACTATAGGAGATTTCTTATAAATTAGCCAAACTTCAAGAGTAATGACTGTAATTTTCCCTTAATAATAATATAAAGTATAATTAAACCAAATCAAATTCAATTATTTTTATAATATATATGATTTATATATTTCTTTCTAGGAGGCCAGGATGTCACGGTCTTGACCTTTCAAGCACGCCGTGCGGCACTTAGTCCTTGGTTCGCCCCTGCGAAACAAGCTAAGTCAGCCTACTTCTTCGGAAAATGAAAGAATGAAAGTGAGAACACCAAGAAATGAAAGGAAGTACACAAAGAGAAGAGTGAGAAAGGAATTTGGTTTGTTCACTCAAACTTTGCTTGATGATTTACAAATGAGAAGTAGTCCCCTATTTATAGATGTTCTCCTCTCCAATGGAGGGTGGAGATGCATTTGATCTAACGGCTACGATACGTTTCCACCTACTCATGGGGTTTTTACAAGTATGACCCTTACCTACCCACCTACTCATGGGTTTTTACAAGTATGACCCTTACCTACCCACCTACTCATGGGTTTTTACAAATATGACCCTTACCTACCCATGGAACCTTCTAAAGTGCTATTTACAAATACGCCCCTTTTAGAAGGTCAAAAATATTCTAAGTATTGGGAGAATCTTATGGAACCTCCACGCCCCTGTCTCGCTCTTGGATGCACTTGTGTGTACTCGAATTGTCCGGGCGTGACATTCTCCCCCACCTAATTTGGCGACGCCCTCGTCGTCTCAAAGTGATTCAACTTGTCTTGAAACTGCCACAAATCTGCTTTGGATTCCCATGTGACTTCAAACTCGGGCAATCCCTTCCACTTGATTAAGTATTGTGTGGTCGGAGGTACTCCTCGTCGTCGAACGACCCGGGAACTGAGTACTTCTTCTATCTCTTGATTGTAGGACTTTGTAACTATAGGGGGAGCACGAGTTGATTCTCCTCGACTGGGATCCTCCTCGTCTTGTTGGTAGGGTTTAAGCATGCTCACATGAAAGACTGGATGAATCTTTAAAGTAGGGGGTAGATCAACTCGATAGGAAACCTTACCTACTTTCCCTGTGATTGGAAATGGTCCCTCGTACTTGCGTATCAGACCCTTGTGCATTCCTCGAAAGGCCTTGAACTGTTGGGGAAGTAGTTTCACCAGGACTTGGTCACCTATTTGGAATTCTAATGGGCGGCGCTTCTCATCAGCCCATCTCTTCATCTTCTTGCGCGCCTTCTCAAGATAAGACCGTGCAAGATCAGCTTGTTCTTCCCATGTTGTCGCCATCTTCACTGCACCGGGACTTTTGTCATTGTGTTGTACGATTGTGAGTGTGTGTGGTGCATATGGTTGCTGCCCTGTTGCAAGCTCAAACGGACTGCTTCCTGTAGCCTCGCTCCTCTGTAGGTTGTATGAAAACTGGGCCACATCCATGAGTTTAACCCAATCCTTTTGGTTGGCACCCACAAAGTGTCGTAGATATGCTTCCAGCAAGGCATTAACCCTCTCAGTTTGACCATCAGTCTGTGGATGAAAACTGGTGGAAAACCGTAATTGTGACCCAAGTAATTTAAATAATGTGGTCCAGAGTTTACCCGTGAAGCGAGGATCCCGATCGCTTATAACACTTCGCGGTAAACCCCAATATTTTACCACATTCTTGAAAAATGCTCGGGCTGCTTCTTCGGCAGTACAATCCCTTGTGCAAGGGATGAAGGTCCCATACTTCGAAAATCGATCCACCACCACCATAATCGATCCGTATCCTTCCGATGTTGGTAGCGCACTGATAAAGTCCATAGTGACTGAGTCCCATGGACGCTCAGCGATGGGCAACGGCTCGAGTAATCCTGCTGGTTGCTTGTTTTCTCCTTTGTCTTGCTGGCATATCAGGCATGTCCGAACATAGGCTTCGACGTCAGCCTGCATCTGGGGCCAGAAATAGGTTGTTTCTAGCAGTGCCTTTGTCCGCTTCTGGCCCGGGTGTCCCGCCCACTTTGAGTCATGGCACTCGCAGATAAGATTACGCCTTAAGTTGTTCCACCTAGGGACGTATAGGCGTCGCCCCTTGGTGAAGACTAGATCTTCTTCTACCCAAAATTGTCTGGTCTTCCCATTTTTTGCTAATTCCTTCAGCTGTCTAGCTGTCGGGTCATGCTTCATGCCTTCTTTTATTTCCTCGGTTATGTCCCCTTGAACTTGGCTGATTGCAGCTAATTCCGCTTTACGGCTTAATGCATCAGCTACAACATTTGCCGTCCCTGGCTTGTACTCCAGAACATAATCAAATTCGGCAAGGAAATCTTGCCATCTCGCCTGCTTCGGAGTTAGCTTCTTTTGGGTTTGGAAGTAACTCGTGGCCACGTTGTCTGTCTTGATCACGAACCTTGATCCCAACAGGTAATGACGCCATACTCTTAGATAATGTATGATTGCCGTCATTTCCTTCTCTTGCACGGTATAGCGTCGCTCAGCATCATTAAGCTTGCGACTCTCAAAAGCTATTGGGTGTCTTTCCTGCATCAACACCCCACCAATAGCAAAGTCGGAAGCATCAGTATGCAATTCAAAATTCTTACCAAAATCAGGTAATGCCAAGACAGGTTCCTGGCTCACTGCCTCCTTCAAATCATCAAAGGCCTTCTGACATGCCTTTGACCATTCCCACGTTACCTTCTTCTTCAACAAATCCGTCAAGGGAGCTACCCGCGCCGAGTATCCCTTTATGAATCTGCGGTAATAGTTGGCTAGACCGAGAAATGACCGCAATTCCGTCACCTTGGTTGGAGCCTCCCACTCGGTAATAGCTCTGATTTTTGAGCTATCCATCTTCAATTGTCCCTGCCCGATTTTGTGTCCGAGGAATGTAACTTCTTCCTTGGCAAATTCGCACTTGGACTTCTTGACATAAAGTTTGTTCTCCCTCAAGATCTTAAACACCATACGTAGATGGTTAGCGTGTTCTTTCCAAGTGTTGCTATATACCACGATATCATCCAGATATACCACCACAAATTTATCGAGGTATGGATGGAATATCTTATTCATGAGTGTGCAAAATGTGGCTGGAGCATTCGTTAATCCGAACGGCATGACTAACCATTCGAAGGAGCCATATCGAGTTATGCATGTTGTCTTTGCCTCGTCCCCCTCCGCCACTCGGACTTGATAATACCCCTTTTGTAGATCCATCTTGGTGTACATCTTGGCACTTCCGAGCCTATCGAAAAGGTCAGCAATTAGAGGAATAGGGTACTTATTTTTGATTGTTACCTTATTAAGTGCCCGGTAGTCCACACACATTCTCAACGTGCCATCCTGCTTCTTTTGAAATAGTACGGGAGCGCCATAGGGTGCTTTTGATGGCCGGATGCGTCCTGTGTCCATTAATTCTGTCAATTGCTTTCGAAGTTCCTCTAACTCGGGCGGGGCTAAGCGGTATGGTGCCATGGCGGGTGGCTTAGCACCAGGCTCCAAATCAATCCGATGATCTACCTCGCGTCTTGGTGGGAGACTCTTGGGTAACTCTGATGGCATCACATCCTTGTTCTCCTCGAGGACTGCCTCAATGATTGGTGGTATTCTCTCCTCTTCAGCTTCTGTTGGTGTCCTAAACTCGGTCTTGAGGGTGGCAATGAAGGTTGGCTCGCCTTTCTTGACACCTTTCACTATTTGCATTGCGGACAGCAATTGACTATAGGTTTCTTTTTCAGGTGTTCTTGAGGCTGGAACCATGCAAGCTGCATCCTTCCCAAAAATGCACATCATGTTAAAGAAAGGCATAGGAATAGCAATTACCTTTCGGAAAAATTCCATTCCGAGCACCACTTTGAAATCATCCATAGGTGCAACTGAAAAGTCCACTCGTCCGCTCCATGCTCCTAGTTTGATGTCAACTCCCTTTGCCAGGCCATTGAGTGGTTTAGCTCTAGCATTGACTGCTTTGAGCCATCCTTCTCCTTTGATCATCGGAAGACCCAGTCTTCTAGCCTCGTCCTCTGTAATGAAATTGTGGGTTGCCCCGGTATCCACCATAGCTTTGCTGGGCCTCCCGTTAATGATAATGTCCACGTACAGCAGCCCCTTGCTGGTTGTTGCCGGTAGGTCTTCCGCTTTGAGGGCGTTGAGAAGTTGTAGCGACCCTATTTGCGGACTTTCTTCTTCAGAATTTGTAGCTGTCTCGTGTCCCGCCAAGAGGGCAGATAGGGAACCCAACTTGGGACAGTTTTTCATGCCGTGTGGCCCTTTGCACACAAAGCAACCTCCGCGGGGCACGAAATTTCTCCTCACTTCTCCCTCTTTTCGTCCCAACGATGCTTTATCATTCATGACTTCCTTTTCTCCTACTTTTGTAGGATTATTTCTATCGGGCCTTGGTTTGAAGGAACTGTTGGTGATGTTGCGTTGGTATTCAATCAAGGATTCAGCCACTGAGATGGCCTCATCAACTGTTTTGACATCACGACGTTGCACCTCCTGCTTTGCCCAAGTTTGCAATCCATCTATGAAATAGAACAGCAAATCCTCCTCGGCCATGTTTGGAATTTGCAACATCAGGTTGGAAAATTCCTTGATATACTCTTGTATCGTTGATCGCTGCTTCAATTCGCGCAATTTCTTTCTAGCTTCATAAACCACGTTGTCCGGATAGAAATGCCGCTTTAGTTCTCTCTTAAAATCATCCCAAGTATTGATCTGGCAAGTCCCCCGTTCCATATCGGCGTTCTTTCTTCGCCACCATAGCATCGCGACGTCGGTAAGGTAGTGGGAAGCGGTTTGTATTTTTGTAGCTTCATCGGTGACATTGAGGGTCTTAAAGTAGTTGTCGAGGCTCCAGAAGTAGTTCTCGACCACTTGAGCATCTCGTTTTCCCCCAAAAGAAGTGGGTTTCGGAACCTCAATCTTCTGTCCTCCTTGACTGGATCCCCCGGTGAGGGCAGCCTTCCTGCACAAGGCTAGTTCCTCGCGGATCCCCTCATGACTGGCTAATAGAGCTTGGATGGCCTCTCGCATCTCGGCCTTCTCAGCCTCCAACGTCTTAATGCGATCCTCCAAGGCCTCCTCGCGTCCTTCAATCCTCGATACCAATAGAGTTCGGAGAGCATCTTGCATCTCGTCCCTCTCTTTCTCCAACTCCTGAACATTTAGCTCGACTTGCTCCACTCGCTCGTCCAGCTTGCCCAGAGTAACTTCTAGAGTCGCCCTCTCTCGACCCTTGCTGTGCTCTCGTCCCTTCTTGTCTTTACCCCTGGATCGGCCCTCGCGCTCCTCGATCAGGGCAGTGTTGACGTTCTCGTTGGTGTTGGCCATTGTCACTTTTTCTTCACACTCAAAGCCTAACGTGGCTCTGATACCACTTGTCACGGTCTTGACCTTTCAAGCACGCCGTGCGGCACTTAGTCCTTGGTTCGCCCCTGCGAAACAAGCTAAGTCAGCCTACTTCTTCGGAAAATGAAAGAATGAAAGTGAGAACACCAAGAAATGAAAGGAAGTACACAAAGAGAAGAGTGAGAAAGGAATTTGGTTTGTTCACTCAAACTTTGCTTGATGATTTACAAATGAGAAGTAGTCCCCTATTTATAGATGTTCTCCTCTCCAATGGAGGGTGGAGATGCATTTGATCTAACGGCTACGATACGTTTCCACCTACTCATGGGGTTTTTACAAGTATGACCCTTACCTACCCACCTACTCATGGGTTTTTACAAGTATGACCCTTACCTACCCACCTACTCATGGGTTTTTACAAATATGACCCTTACCTACCCATGGAACCTTCTAAAGTGCTATTTACAAATACGCCCCTTTTAGAAGGTCAAAAATATTCTAAGTATTGGGAGAATCTTATGGAACCTCCACGCCCCTGTCTCGCTCTTGGATGCACTTGTGTGTACTCGAATTGTCCGGGCGTGACAAGGAGCTACATATAGAGACAAGATTATACGGAAAAAAACATAAAATAATTTTGTCAATCTTGGACAATATTGGCCGTGTTTAAGTGGCTAGAAAGTAATAGTAACCTTCCACCCCGACGACCCCGCCAACGAAAGGAAAAAGAAAAGAAAAGACAGAGAGAGTATCAAATTAAAAGATTATGGGTCGGTCTGGTTCGATTATGCTCAAGTTATTGCCTTTTTGATATCGAAAATAAAAAATTGCAAAAACAGTTCCAGCCACTGGATAATGTTCTATCAAAATAGTTCCGCCGTTAGTTTTTAAACAGGAAATACAGATCAAAGTTATTCGAAATTTGAAAAAATTTGGATCATGTCTGAAAGCAAACTGCTATGAATCAACTCAGGGACAAAGTAAGACAATTAAATATTTCAAGCTGACAAAGTAAGGCAGATTTAATATTTTTAATTTCATAATTAGTTGGTTAATTTGTTTTCTTGTATTAAAATAAATTAACTTTTCCACATGCCGACGCCAATATCATGCGCTCCAAATGAAAAAGTTGAAAAAAAAGTAGATAAATTGGACCAAGCATTATAATCATCGCTTTAATAATGCAACAAGTTGGTTATAAAATAAATCAACAAATGTCCTAACCAATCCCATTAGTTAATTGTCGGCAAATGTCCAAATTGTACTCATCAAAGCATATATTAGGATAATCTTATCATTTTCTAATACCGATTAACATAATTAATCGGCAGCTAATTTTATGCTTATCAACTCTTGGATTCAAGGGTGGAGTATGAAATTCTTGTTTGAAAGATCAAATTTCTATAAATTATTAAAAACAAAATTTATTTTTTAAAAAAAAAATAAATACATATAAAATTTAGCACATTATGAATTTGAGGGGAGACGACCGCACCCTTCACCCCCCTGATCTGCCATGACTTGGATTCGATTTCTACAATGTAAATAGTGTTTACCTATCTATGTCGTACTATAATTTGATTATTTCTTATATTGAATATATATATATATATATATATATATATATATGTGTGTGTGTGTGTGTGTGTGTGTGCGCGTGTGTGTAATATAATAACACACATTACTAGAAAAAATATTTTTTGTGACTAATTTTGGCTTAAATCGACCACAAAAACAGTTTAGGGATTGAATAAATCGGTTACGAAAACCTTGGTCACAATTTTTTTTGTGAGTGAAGTTGTGACCGACTAATTTGTGACTGAAATTTTAGTCACAGAAAAAATGATAGTGACCGAATGTTCGGTCACAAAATGAAGGGAATAGTGACCAAATTTCGGTCACAATTTGATTTAATCTGTGACTGAAATTTTGGTCATTATTCCTTTCATTTTGTCATCGAACTTTCGATACCTTTCATTCTATAATCGAAATTTTGGTCACAAAATTTTAGTAAATCAATATAAATTATATTTGTACCCTCATCAACCCTACCCTGCCCTGCCCTGCCCCCCGAGCCCTCTTCCCCCTCACCCCCTCCCTGTACCCACACCGACCCCAACCCCACCCTGCTTGGACCCCACATGTTGAGTATAGAAAAAATATTTCCTCTTGCACTTGATGCATTTTGAACCATCGACCTCTCGGTTGAGGTGACGGTTTCAAATCACTACACCACTTATGTTCTTTGTACATGAAATGATTTTTCTTATACTTAAAATATATTTGTGCGATATTCAAAACATAAATTATCATAAATTTATTAGTTTTACTAATTCTGCATTTACCTTGACTTTATCAAAAATTTTGTTTTATCACGAAACCAAACTTTAGAGAAATATTTTCAAGTTTTTTTGGTTTGAGAGAAGGATTTAGAGAAACATCTGACTTGATTTTTGTGTTTTGTGGAAAGTTTTTAAGATATTAAATAATAATAACTGGACACTTTTTTTAAACTGCTTCCCAAAAGATTTTTGAACATTTATAACTATTATTCAAACATTTAAATTTAAAATAATCCAATATTATTTTTAAGTAATCAATTATTTATATTATATTCAAAATTTCAAAATTATTATATTCAATTAATTATGTTAATTACTCAAATTCAAAATTCAATTGGATTTAATTACTCAGTTTCAGGCACTTCCAGAAACTCAATTGAACTAATTTATTGTGACCAAAAGTTCGGTCACAATATTCTTTCAAATGGAAAAGATATTACTGACCGATTTTTCAGTTACAAAATTCCTTGAAAGGCATAGATTTTTTGTGACAAAAAAATCGGTCACAAGATTCTTTCACAATAGAAGAGAAATTAAGGACCGATTTTTCGATCACAAAATTCCTTAAAAGGCACAATTTTTTTGTTTTTTTTTTGTGACGGAAAATTCGGTCACAAATTTCTTCACAAGGAAGAAATATAGTGACCAAGTTTTCGGTCAAAAAATCCCTTGAAAGGTATGGATTTTTTTGTGACCGAAAATTCGGTCACATATTCTTTGACATGGAAGATGTATTAGTGACCGATTTTTTTATCACAAAATTCCTTGAAAGGCATGGTTTTTTTTTGTGATCGAAAATTCAGTCACAAATTACTTCACAATGAAGAGATATTAGTGACTGATTTTTCAGTCACAAAATTCTGTGAACAACATGGTTTTTTGTGATCGAAAATTTGGTCATAAATTACTTCACAAGGAAGAGATATTAGTGACCGATTTTTCAGTTACAAAATCGCTTCAAAGACATGAATTTTGTTGTGATCAAAAATTCAGTCACAAAGTTGTGGTGACATTAATAAATTTTTCTTTTTGACAATTTTTTTTTAAAAAGAAGATGACAATAATATACATATAAACAAATAAAAAAATTCGATTTTTTTGTGACCGAAATGTTTTCATTCTTATCTAAAACCGGTCACGATTCTCCATTTTTGTGACCGATGGATTTCGGTCACAAGATTCCTTCGGTCACAAAATTCAATCACAATAAATAGTTTTTCTAGTAGTGAGTCTAGTGACAATTAAGGGTTATAAATCACACTTTGTAATCCTAAGTTATACCTTATATCATATTACTTTCTCTATACTATAAAATATAACAAATGGGTCCCTCGTCAAAGTAACAAAAATGAACAAATCAACCCCTAATATCTATTACTTAAGAATTACTTGATTACTTATAAAATTTAGAGGAATTAACGTGACATAAAGTACATAATTTAGGAGTACAAATTGTAATTACCCATAATACCCTTGAAACAGAATTAAAGCGGTGATAAATCAATATCTATATAAAGTAGATAACGAAAGAGAAAAAGTAAATTATGCGGTTCTAATGATTATTATGCACACATACAACATAAACCATTAAAAGAAAGGATAATATGAACATTATCTGTAAAATAAAGTTACAATATTGCAAAAAAATATTATCAGAAAAGGAATTCGGGAGCCCTAAACTACCCAAAGTAGTCTTTATTTTGGGTAAGGCCTAAAATATTCTTGTGACTCCAAAAACATACACAAACGATTTATTTTAAGAGGTGATCCCATCAAATATCAAAATTGGTTAAGTAAAATCAGTAATTGTATACTGCGCATATAATGCAAAACAACAATGCACTGAATTTGATGCGGTCGGATCCTGGTGTCTCCTCAAGTTGACGTGGAAACAGGGATGGAGCCAGGAATTTGACTGAAGGGGGGGGGGGGGAGGGGGCGAATTGTTTTTGAGATGATTAATTATTAAAATATATAAATATAAGGGTTATATATAATATTAATATATAAACAACCAATTAGAAGTGCTATAATAAAAAAAAGTGTTACAAGAAAAAACAATATATAAAAAATAACACTGAAAAAATGAAGTAAATATAGTGGATAATGAATTATTTTTAAAAAATACTTAATAAAGAATTTTTTAACAATACTTAATAAAATTGATATAAATCAACATAATGATACATAATCAAAACTCAAAAGGTAGTAAAATAGACACAAACCCGCATAATGATAGATAATTAAAACTCAAAAGTATTAAAATAGACATAAACCCACACAATGATATATAATCAAAACTCAAATTAAAAAGTATTAAAATAGATTTTTTTTTCTCTCTCTTTGTTCTCAGAATCAAAAATATATTCAAAACTCAAAAAATATTTTTTCTTTTTTTCTCCGCCATCACATTCTTCAAATAACTTTCAATTAAATATGAAGTGTCAAATTAGTAAAATTCATTTAAGTTCAATAGCCCAATAAATAAACATAAAGATTCATTAAGTTTAATATTGAACAACTATCAAGATTCATATTAATAATCCTAAGATTCAAATCTCTACAATTCTAAACAAAAATCAATTACAAAAAGAAAGAAAGAAATAAATGTATAAATTCCAAAATTATTACGCAATACCTTCTTGTACGTTGCATTCGGAGAAAAAATTGAATATTGTAGGGTTTGTGAGAGAAGAAAATTTCTAATAGGATTTTGGATGTTTTAATTGGGATAGAAGAAAGAAGTAAAATATAATAGAATTTTTAGTATTTTAATTTGAAGAGAGTAAAGAAAAAGAGAGGAAAGAGAAAGGGAGAGAATTTAATTATTATGGCAAATGAGATTAGGTAAAAAAAATCACTAAAAATAAAATAGAGTAGAGAAAATTAAAATTTTTATTATATAACTTATATAAAAATTAAAAAAAAAATTTGTGGGGAGGGGGGGGTGGAGGCGAAATTTGAAAATTCTAATAAATATATATACAAAAAAATGGATTTCTAAAAAATTGAGGGGGGGGGGGGGGGTGTCCGTCATTGCGTGGAAAGACAATTTGATGATTGCTGGTGGCTCGTTGTGCTACTTGGATGGAAAACACGTGAGTCTAGCCGAAAACGTTTCTGACGAATATTACCCGATGCTTAAGTCAGCACAAAGTATGAGAGTATAAAGATTTTTGGAGAGAATTGAGCAGAGTTTCAGTATATAAAGAGTGTGTTATTTTTTTTTTTTTTGTAGAATTTACCAAAGGTGTTTATAGGTGATGTGAGATCTTAGTAAGCTCATTGGGATTATGGCTAAGTTGATAAGCCTAAGGATTCCTAAGACAGCAAAACGAACGTTAATGAGGGAGATCTTGGCCATACTTGGTGGTTGTATTGTAAGTATATCCCCAGCAAAAGTATCAAGAGCGTGTAGGAATGGCAACGGGTCGGGTCTGGTACGGGTTTGGCCAAACTCGAGACCCGACCCGCCAGAAAAATTTGGACCCGGGACCCGTCCCGGCCTGCCAAAGACCCGAACCCGGCGGGTTGGACCCGTCGAACCCGCCGGGTTCATAAACCCGTCCCAACCCACCAAACCCGACCCGCATACTTGCCAAACCCGACCCGTAAATCCGTTTCAATAACTAAAATTTTTATTTTTTAACAATTTTTTTGAGACAATAATTTTTAAATTATACAAAAAACTTAATAAAAGAAAACATTCAAATTGTACATCAAATCTAATAAAACATATTCAAATGAAATAATAATTTTTAAAATTTTTTAATTGTATTTATTTATATATTTATATTATATATATTAAATATATTTTTATATATATACGTGTCGGGTTCGGGTCGGGTTCACTTGGACCCGAGGCCCGACCCGAACCCGTGCAGGTCTAGAATTTTAGACCCGCAACTCGTCCCAAACCCGATTATACAGGTCTAAACCCAACCCGAGCGGGTCGGGTCCGGGACCCGCAAAACCCGACCCATTGCCATCCCTAAGAGCGTGTGTCAGAAATAACAGTGACATGATATGAGATTGTACTCCCTACTCAATATGTCATCCTTAGGGTGCCAAGAGAGTAATTGGGGAGCCATCCTGAAGGGGGTGATGTATCCTCAAGATGGGAGCTCTCCTCGATATGACGGGCGTAATTGAGGAGGACGTTGTTGTATGGATGGTCGTGATCCGCGTGGCCTCGGATGACACATGGCAGTCAGGCAATGGTTCGCTTGGACACATGTAAGATATTCCGCATCAGAATTAATAAATGAAATTTTTATTTATAAAATAGAATATCTAACTTTTCTATGTTACACTGGATTTATAGTAACTTCCGTTTCAACTAACATTTGATGGAATTTAATCATTTTAGTCTAACTGTCTATAATCACAACGAAAACAATTACAATAACTTTATTTAATTAATCGATATGGTCAATGTTAATTGTTTCTACAACATTATATTAATCGATAACTATGTTAATTAGCTTAAATTAGAAACTTTTTCTTACTTTTAGGAATCATTCACTTCCAACTTCTAGTGCATCTCTTAATTACATCATCTGTTCCCTTTTATTTGTCATTTTAACCAAAAAAAAAAAGAAAAGAAAATTCAAAATATTTATTATTCTGACTTTTCAAGAATGGATTTATTAAATTTTTTCCCCTGAAATGCCCTTTCATTTTAATAAGTGTTTTTTGTAAATTTCTAAAAAGCTCTCAACAACTCATTAATTAATCAAAAGGGTGTTTTAGCCTTATTAATCTACAATTATGAATATTAATGATCTTTCTTAATCCTTGCGCAAAACCTTAAACAATAGAATGAGTACTTTTTACATCAATTTGTTAATTAATACTATTAGTAATTTTCTTGCCGACTATGGTTGTTTACGTATTGGATATGAGCTTAATATTAACACACTGGATTTTGAATCTGCTATGTTTTCATGAGATATTAAAATCCACAATAATATATGAATTAATTATAAGGGACATAACATCAGTCCAACCAATTCATAAACTTAGAGTCTGTTTGGTGGGCCTTTTTCAGAGAAAAAGTACTTATATTTTGAAAAAAAAGTCTTTTAGATAAAAAAATATTGTGTTTAGATGGGTTTTTTAAAAAAACAGAACCCAAAAAAAAAAATCAAAAATGTCTTTTTTTAGAAGCTACCCCAAAGTAGTTTTAAATAAAAGTATCATTTAAAGCATTTTTAACTACTGTATCTAAATGCGAAACTGCTTGACTTAAAACAAAAACTCTACTATAAAAAGCATCATTTGATAAGTACTTTTTTTTAAACCCATCCAAACAGGCCCTTAATATGCTAGCTCAACTTTAGGTCTTTGAAGAGCCCATATGGAGTTCACATGTGATGGTTTGAATGCTTACAAACTAGTTCATGACTTTTTTTAAATTTTCTAATATTTTGTATTTTTAAATATATAAATAATAAATAATAATGCATATTGAAATGTTAAGTAATATATTAGAAAAAAATAATACTACATAGTTCATCAGTTTTATTGAAAATAAGAAAATAAAAAAATATTATATTAGAAACAATGACTTTGGGTTTGAGTTCGACTTTTGAAAAAGCCAATAAGTCAAGTTCGAACTTCATTATTCTCATTCAAGTTTGAACTTAAGCTCCAACAATCTATCTTGTCGAGCTCAAGCTTTCAAAATGAGTTGTGCTCGATTATTTACAACCTTTGATATGATTATAACAATTCCTATAGTATTGATGTGGGTAACTTTCACTCCATCGAACACATCATCTCCTTAGTCAAGAAAAGCTCTCCCAAAACTAAAGCATAAAAGGGAAAGGAAAACCCTCGAAGGGATGATAATCCCTCAAGAGAAATATGATCCCTTGGAAAGCCTCGAGAAAATGAAGGACAAAAAGGAATACATATTCTATAGCCGCCTTGGTTAAGTCAGAGGCAGAATTCCTTCGGAGGAGGGCCCTATAAGCCCCTTCAGAAGATCTGACTATGAGGCCAGCAAGCTCCATAATGGGCTCCATTGAAAGATCAGAGGGACGTGACCTAGTTCGAGGGCAAGGAATATGAGATCCATTAGATGTCAAATCAGATATATGGCTAACAACCCTTAAGAAGACCTAATTGATTCCCGATAGGCAAGGACAATTGCATCCACCAATTACGATTGGACACGACGTAGTTGTCAATTCGGTCCCAAGAGCATTAATGCTCCCTCCCAAAGGATATCTTTGGCATTAATTACATGGATATACATCAAATGCAGAAACAAGCTCCATTAAATGAAAGTAAGCCGAAGCCATCTTCGGGGTGGGTTCGTGAGACAAAGAGCATGTCTTCATATATTTTAGACGTCAATCAAAGAACCAACCCCAATCAACCACGTTAAATCGTAGCCCTTCTCATATAAATTGGCTCCCACATCACCGTAACAATGTATTAAACATCCACTACCTATAGTATACAATATTCATCCTCTCCTTCATTATTACAAAAATACCTTCACTAATTTGAGTGTCGAAAAATCTATGTCGAGACAAAATCAACTAATTTCACGTGTGTTCATATCCCTTTTAACAGGTAGACCATCAATACGAAATTCCGCCATGTGACCAACTAGGGGTGTGCATTCGGCCGGTACGGTACGTACCGTACCGAAAATTCGGTAAACCGAAATTTCGGTACGCCAAAAAAGCGTACCGAATACCGAACCAAAATTTTCGGTTCGGTTCGGTTTGTACTGAAATTTTTATCGGTACGGTACGGTAACCGATCGAAATACCGAATTTTTTTAAAAAAATATTCAAAATGACAAGCTTTAACATAAAATTGAAATACCCATCAATATTAATATAATTCCAACAAATGAAAGACTAACATGAAAGAAAACATTAAATGTTCATCAAATCTACTCCAACATAAAACAAAATATTAAAATCTTCATCAAATTTACTCCAACATAAAACAAAATATTAAAATCTCTACCAATATTATTAAGTATATATATAATATACGTATATATATATAATATAAATATAAATTTAATATATATAAATATTAATTCGGTATTCGGTTCGGTACGGTATTGATGAGGCCAATTCTCCCACATCGAATGGAGACGAGGGTCTTGGTCACTATATACACACCAACCCTCCCTCACCTAACATGACGCGTTTTGAAAACCCCCCAGTCCCTCGACTGGCAGGCGCGGACAGTATCGTGCTCAGGCTGGGGCCATCTCGGGTGCGCGCAGAAACGGTGCTCATTATTTGGCGCCCACCGTGGGGCCGCTAGGCTCCTCCCAAGTCCCTCGTCTGGGGGGCTTATGATGAGGCCAATTCTCCCACATCGAATGGAGACGAGGGTCTTGGTCACTATATACACATCAACCCTCCCTCACCTAACACGACGCGTTTTGAAACCCCCCCCCCCCAGTCCCTCGACTGGCAGGCGCGGACAGTATCGTGCTCAGGCTGGGGCCATCTCGGATGCGCACAGAAACGGTACTCATCAGGTATGCCGAACCTCAATACCGAAACCGAACCGAAAACCAAAATTTTTAAAAAAATTATACCGAATACCGAATCGAAATTTCGATTAGGTATTCGGTTTGTACCGAAATTTCGATTTCGGTACGATTCGGCCGGTTTACCGAACTGTGCACACCCCTATGACCAACTAAAAGGTCCTGCATCAAGTTGTTAGTCAAACGAATTGTAAATTATGAAAGAATGATTAACCGTTCATATGGAGTTTTACCCACAAAGTAACTATTTACAAATTTAAAGCTTTATATTAATTCAATTTTATATTTTTTAATATTGATGAAATAATAAAATCAATCCTAAAAAGAATTAGAAGCAATTTTTCTTCGGCAAATTCTCAACGTGACGACGGCTGACGCAAGAATGTGATACCAGCATCCCTTATCCTCCAATATATTCCAAGTTGTTGTCATTAACCACGTGATCCCAAACATCGACCCACAACTTGCTCCACTTGCAATTTACTTGAACTTTCCAAGAAACCCAAATCTCATATAGATAATCACATCGCATAAAAAAAAATAAAATAACATTGTATTTTAATCGCCCATTTTCGCACGGGTGCATGCACCTTCTCACATCCTTCTCTCTCCTCACACTCTACAGGCCTATATATACCCCCGCTCCTCATTTTACCCCAAAAATTCAGAAAAAAATCACAAAAATTGTCTCATCTTAAATCCCCACAACAAAATCTCCAATTTTCTTGAAAACCCATTTGCAGAATTGATCAAAAATACCCAAAATTCATGTACCAGCCAATTTACGGTGAGTTGACGGCGTATTGCCGGAGCTCCAGCTTCAGCAGCTTGATGCCTTGCTTAACGGAAACTTGGGGTGAATTGCCTTTAAAAGTGGACGACTCCGAGGATATGGTTATATATGGCCTTCTACGCGACGCCGTTAATGACGGATGGACGCCGTTTAACGACGTTAAAGCCGAGCCGAGGTTCGAAGCCGATCCGGACACAAGCTTTGCAGTCGCCGCGGCGAGAACGGAATACGCAGCGATTGCTCCGCCACTGACGGCGGCGCCAGCTGCGGCGCGGCCGAAGGGGCGGCACTACCGGGGGGTGAGGCAAAGGCCGTGGGGGAAGTTCGCGGCGGAGATACGGGACCCGGCTAAAAACGGCGCGAGGGTGTGGCTCGGGACGTACGAGACGGCCGAGGAAGCCGCTCTGGCCTACGACAGAGCGGCTTACCGGATGCGCGGCTCCAAGGCTTTGCTGAATTTTCCTCACCGGATCGGCTTGAACGAGCCAGAGCCGGTGAGGATCACGGCGAAGCGGAGGTCGTCGCCCGAGCCATCGGCGTCAGCTTCGACCGTTACGTCCGGCTCTGATAGCGGCTCGCCGAAGCGGAGGAAGATAGAGGGAGCCGAGCTGGAAGTGGAGAGCCAATCAAATTTGTGTCAAGTGGAGTGCCAAATGACAAAATTGCCACTTGGTGGACAGTTAGTTTTGGCTTGAGCATGGCCTGGGATTGTGACAAGGCCCTGTTTGGTGGTGTAAATTAAACTGAAATATGGGCCCCATGGGTGCTAGTGGGTTGATACAAGACAATGCGTGTAGAATGTGTGTAGTGTGTGGAAAAAAAAAAATAAAAAAAATCTAAAAAGTTTGTTGAATTGGCAATATCCCACGGTTGAGATTCAAAATGCACTATACAAAGAAAGGAAATGAGATCTTTTGGTCGGGTAAAAGTGTTCACACATCCACTGGTTATTCATTATTTATTATTAATTATTCAATAATAATAAGATCAAAGAAACAAAGCTACAAACCTTAAAAACCTTAAGAATATCATTAAAGAAAAAAGAATCTTGAAACAACTAAATTGAGATATACATTATAAATTGAAGTCATGTAAATCAATTATAAAAAAATAAATCTTAGAAGTTTCCACGCCGAAATTGTATGGAATACTTTTAAATGCATTGAGTTGCGAAGAGGAAATTACGTTAACATAATACAAGTTCCACCACTTATGCGGCTTCATTCGCACATCCAAATGATATAAGTTTCATTGCTCGTGTGGCTGAATCCTCACATCATATCATACACTGTATTGGGCGTTCACCCCCTCCCTCAAGTTCATATCGAGCTTAAATTTATATGTATCTTTATGAAAATTTTGAATTTCGTCTCCCCACCCCCCTATGAAAATTTTGAATTTCATCCCCCCTCCCCCTCCCCCTTGAATCATAAACTTCTATAAAAATTTGACATTGCCCCCATCACCACCCCAAAATAAACATTTTTGGCTCCATCTTTGGATACAAATAAGAATATTTCATTTGATTTATATTAAAATTAAATAGTGTTTCAAATTTCAAAAACGCCATTTTTTTTTTTTGAAATGTTCAAATGGTCCCATGGGAGAATTTTTCATGTTAGATTGAGTTGAATAATTTTGAGGTGTATTTCTTTGTGTGAGCGGGGTATATACCTCTATGATTTTTTTAACTTAGCTAATGAGATGAAGTATGAATAATGTAATTCATGTGTATGTGCGAGGACACAAACACAGAACATCATACTCTTCATCCAACATACAAAATGATCTTAACACAAAATTCGAGTGCTTTCAGCTTTGCTTTCTCAAAAGTACTAAAATCTTTGCTTTCTGCCTTTCTCTCTCCTAAAATCTAGGGGTTCCTTATAAAAATTAGGGTTAGTTATACTTTATGCTTATAAGTTCTAACTTATGGGTTGGTTTGGATCGGATTTAAAAAAAAAAAAATGAATCCTTGTAAAGTCGTATTTTTTATAATAGATTTTTTTTAAAGTTAAATTATTTTGTATTTGGATGCAGTAATTTAAAAATATTTTAAAAGGTCATTTTCTTTTAAAGCTAATCTGGATAGTTCTAGAAGAAAGCCACTTTTGGGATCTTTTGCCGGATTTCTACTTTATAAAAAAATCCAACCAAATACTAAATTTTTTACTTGAAATAAGTGCTTTTCTTATGAAAAAAAAAATCCATCAAAATGGGCTCTATACCATATGTTACGTTTATTCTCAAAACTATAAAATATAATAAATCAATTCCTCATAATAATAATAAAAAACATATAAACTAATGTCTAATATCTTTAATTTGGAGGGTTGATTTATTACATTTATTACCTAGAAAAATAAACGTGATATGTGATACAATTCACCATGCAAAAAGTAATTGACCAAAAAGTTATTGTCAGTTTTGCCCCACCTATTGCTGATAGAGCTCAAATCCACCCTCTTTTGAGTGGATATTTTGATGTCCATGGAAAATTTTATTGCAGAAAAACAATTAGTGACAAGTGGAATTCAATTTAGTATAGAAAAAGAGTGTATGTGCTCATTCCCCTAATCCATTATTATAATTTATTTTGAATAATTGCACCATATCATATATAGCTGTAGAATGCAATAATTGATTAATTGCAAGCACACACACATACACACACACACACATACACACACACACACACACACACACATATATATATATATATATATTTCCTAGTGTTAATTGACAAAATATCTTCCACTACAAAGGGGGATAAAATCAAATCTTTTGTAAAGTAGTAATTAATTATTTTTTTTAATTTTCAAGTAACCAAGTCAAATGCAAATAATATTCATGCGTGCTTATTATATTTCACAAAATTAATTGTTCATCTTAGAGACCTGATTTCCATATCTATCCCGAAATATGAAAGCTCGACTTTATTGCATCGTAATACTTAAAAGCGGTAGAATTTTATTGTTTAGACGAACAAGTACCATACAAGATAGGGGATTAAAGCTAGCATATAATGTACAATCGACTACCAATACTGACAAACCATCGTTAGGACGGGTGAGAAATAAACCTCATGATAATCGACTTCCAATATTGACAAAAGAAGACACCCAATAATTTTCTTTTTTCAAGATTTAAATTATATCATTTAATTAACTATGCAATTTGTGGTCCGACCATTCAATAATGAGATTAAGACATTGTTTAGCTATTTGGATTATTCGTTATAAGTTATTTTAATATATCAAAAAAAAAAAAGGGCAGAGAATTTTATTCCTTCAGGATACTCGAAGGCATAGTTTGACAACTTCGTAATTAGACCAATGATTTTCATCTAACACTTGCACTTGACTCTTCATTTTTATGAAAAAAAATTAATTATTCGACCGATATATTATCTGTCAATTCATTAACAAAATAATTTTTAATCCAAAAAATTCAGTCCGCAAACTTTTCAATCCAAAAATTTCAATCTTCAAATATAGTTCTTTATCTTTGCAATTTCGGTCATCCCCATATTTCTCCAACTAAATTGATTGTTTTCCGCCAATATGTGATTTTCACGTGGATTTTTCACTAACAATAAAATAATCATGTGTTAGTCAAGGACCACATGATTGATATTTGGAGATGATTATAATAACGTGGTCCTAATTTTTACCGCGTAAAGAATCCACATAAAAATCACATGTTGTCGGAATAATCAATTTAGTCGGAGAAATAAGGGAGAACCAAAATTGCAAAAATAAAGGACTACATGTGTTAGTCCAGGACCACAATTGAAAAGCCTCACGACCAAATTTGTCAGTTCAGCCTTTCGGGTCCAAATGTGCCAAAAATTGGAAACATACAAGACTAAATGTGTTAAAAGCGAACATAAAGGACCAAATGTGCCACATAGCCTTAAGTTACATGACTAAAAGTGTAATTAACAAAAATTTAAATTATTTCATCTATAATTTGTATTATCTAAAAATCAAGAAACTAACTTTGCTATTAAATATATATAAATATTTTTTCAAAAAACAAAAATATTTAAATCATTATCTATACAAGTAAATTAAAGGAAAGTATTTAATTAGAAGATTAATTTATTACCTCCAAAAAAATATTTATATGTTAAGCTTTAACGTATACGCGCCTTGAGATATAGTATAATTACAAATTAATTTATTTTGTTTTAAAAGTTACAAATATTCCTTCGAAGTTTAGAACTTTCTTGTAAATATTAATAAAGATATTCAAAAAATAACTTTTCTACAACCATAGTAGTCAATCCAGTCACCAAGAGATGTGCCTAATCGAGCGTGAAAAATCCCTCAATCAATTTTGATATTCCACCAACCTTCACGAAATAATTTTACTTTATATCACCATTACCACCATTGGATATCACCATCTATAATTCAGTACCGTCACTACTTTCTTTTATTGAAATTGACTTCATATATAATTTCTACATATTGAACTAGACCATACGAATCCATCTCAAAATTCCCCCTAACATGATAGAAATACAACTCGTAATTATGTTCCGTCTTGATGAAAGATGAATTTTGTTAAACTGATATATACCTCAGGGGGTATTTATAATTTTTAAAAAAAGAGGGACTAATTTGTAATTATACCATACCTCAAAAGATGTAGACGTAATTTTCCCTTGAGCTTTTTAATGTAAAACAAAATCAAGAGTAATTTAGTTAAAAAATTTAATTATTCTCAGGCTTTTTTAGAATGAAAAGTTGGTGAAGCGAATTGTTTGAATTGAAATTAATTTTATGTTATCTATACTACACACACACGCACACTATACTACACATAAAGCACCAACCTCTCATGTTAGTTACTTTTGGTCCGTTTAGTTATGAACTTCTCAAAATGGCCTTACTAATATTTAACTATTATTTCTTTTCTCTATCCTCTCTCCGACGATGTGTTTTTATTTTTATTTTTTTATTGTCTATTCTCATCTCTCTCCTCTCTCACATTCCTCTTTTAATTTTCTTTTTTTTAAATTTATTTTTAATCAAAATAATAATTTTATTTTAAATTTATTGTTTTTAATGATAAACTTGATATACATATTATGAAAATTAAAAAGATAGTGTAAATAATAAAAATGGTTTAGAGATATATATTTTTTTATAAAGAATTTATTAAAATTTAATTTTATGCTACTGAAATATTAATTAATTAAGTATTTAATTGTATCCTTTTTTTCCCACATACGTATCGAGTCGGCCTATTAAATTAATTTATTTTATTTAAGAGGTCTAGCTTTCACTTATACCTTTAATTTGTAACTTCTACCAGGGCATAGTTATCAATTTTTTTTTATCTTTTTGCAAAGTAATATTAATTTCTTATTAGTTATATATTTTTCATCGATAAGACCGCAAAACCAGATTATTGCAACATGTTTGATTTGATTTTAATGGAGTCATGGCTCTCTCCTTTTTTAATTATTTCTAACGAATCATTTCATATCAACAAATGTCATGAGATTTGGTAATGACTAATGTTGCAGTGAAGCAAAACTGAACGAAGGAAATGAAGAAGATAAAAGCGGGCTTCATGCGAACAACATTAATAAACGTGAGTTAGTTGGAATTGGTCTCAGCTAAAACTCTTCAATCACTCAAGTCAGTGAAATATCGTGACAATATATAAAATTGAGCATATAATTTGACAGCGTTTCAAGAAAATTAATGAACATACGAACCTCATTAAATGCAGAAATATTTACAGAAGAAAATTTTACTAACTTGTCGATCATATAAAGTTGAGTGGTCTTTATCAAAATGCTCCTGAATCCTCCTTGATCATCATGACACCAATGCCGGTCAAAAACAATCTCATATAAATTTCAATTATTTAACGTTCCACGTATTTTAAATTTAATAAACGCTACTATAGTAGTCATATATGAAGTATAATAAATACTTATTCTTTAATTTATCGAAATTTAAGTACATAATTAAATTATATATATATTTATTTTGTACATGTATCGAGTATGTCACCAACGCAAGCATATATAATTATTCTTCTTGATACTGTATCAGTAAGTCAGATGGAACCGCATAAATATTGTATCAAGGTTTTCATTCCCCCTGTTTTCACTTTATTCCAAGTCTAAATTTCACATTTTCAAACAAGACTGTCGGTTTTGTGATTAATTTTCAGCAGTGCTTTGTGAACGTGGGAAAGCAGAATATGGTAGCTTTCATATGCAAGTCAAAATCCGAAAAAATGGTCTACCTATGAAAAACTAAAAATCCACGAGAGAGAGGAGAGAGAGAGGAGAGAGAGAGAGAGAGAGAGACCTTTCTAATCAGAGTTCACACCTTGTGTAATTAAAAAGATTTAATTATTTTTTCCACAATGCCAATTTCTTTATTATATATTACGTGACCAATTGACATATACATTTGTTTTGACATTAATACTTTTGAAAATTACGGTCTTGCGCAAAACATCAAAGTTAAATAATCTAAATTATTGTTTAATCATCACTTAATCCTTCCAAGTGGAAGAAATGACTAAAAATTTTTCCACTCCATGGAATTTTATCCATGGAAATATTGTACAATTGATGGAGAAAAAAAAGGTAGAATTTTGGTGCATGCAGTATTTGTAAAAGTTATCATCATTTGTCTATTTCTTTTTTCTACATCTTTTGGCTTAGTTTGGAAAAGAATGCTCTTCATTAAAATAGACTCAATTAATTGTTAAAATGACTTCAACGATATACAATGTAATTGATGTTACATCATATTGGAATTTGTTGTATCAGAATTTGAGTTATATAATTCGATTTACTTTGTGTTTTGTCAATCTAAAGTGGAAAACGATGAGTTTTAATTTAATTTTAAAAAATAGAGGCTAGAGCTAATATGATTCAGAGGGTGTAAAAGCTTGTGCTTCTCGTAAAATGCTTAAATTTAGAGCTTTTGACAAAAACAGGCTTGTTGATGTTTCTAACTTCTGTTCCTTTTCGACTTCTTTTAAGCCTTTTTTATAATAATAGTAAGTAAATAAATACATAAAACTCCTCATTTGTTTTGCAATTGAGTCGAATCATGTCAATTGTGTATCTTCTAATTGAATTTTGTTATTCTCTAAGATTATGTTATTTTCTTTTGTTGTGAATTCATATAAAGTATGAAGAAAAATAAGATAAACATAATTGTAAAACACATAAGACTTCAGAGAAATTTGTCCTTTTAGAGGAAAAAGAACAAATCAAACAGAAAAAAAAAGAAAAGAATAGAAAAGTATGATGTTTTTAACTAATTTAACTACAACAGTTATCATGAAAGCTACCACGGTTGGTAAGGTCATAAACTACAAAAATAAAGATTACGCTTATAGAATGATTTTTAGTTAGGTAGAAAGATTGAATAAAGACATAAAGTTGAATCTTTTGCAATGTCGATAACAAATATTTTATTAATACCTTTTTGATTCAAATTCATGCAATGTGAACGTTGAAACTTGAACACAAATTATTGTTGAAGAAATGGAATTTGGGCATAACTTGCGGTTAAAAAACTAGCTCATAAATTATCAAGTTATCATAAATTATACCACATCATTGTATTTTATTGATGTGAGACATTTAACAGACACTCCCCCACCCACACGTACGCTTGGGACCAAATACGTACGGGAAACTAAAGCGTGAAGCTTGTAGGAATGAAAATTTGCGAGTAGAAAGACTTGAATATAGGACTTTTGCCTATTTTAATACCATATTGAAAAAATGAGACTATTTAACTCACCTTAAAAAACTAGTTCATTGAGGGGGGGAGGGGTGGCAGACGGTCACTCAAACCATTATAAACTACACTACATTATTGTATTTTTATGAAGTTCGACATTTAACAATTATATTAAACAGAGTTACACAATTGGACGGTGAGTTAACTCCAAATCTTGTCAAAAGTGAAACAAATTTTATAAGTTTAGAGTAGCTTCATCCTTGTGGTCGGCCTAAAATGATAAGCCCAAGGGTCACCTATTTTAAGCTAAGACCCTTTGTTTGTTCAATATGGAGTGAAGCCCAAAAACAAATTATAGGCTTGTAGTAAAATGGGCTAGAAACATTATGTGGAGAATTGGAGATATACTATTATTAAAACTTTGAAACACATTAGTGGAACATCGATTAACCATAGATTCGGCTAGGCTGTGTCCTTTGCCAATTGCCATAATTTTACCCTTGCAAAAAACTTTAATTTTATATTTGGAATAAAGATTTTGGTAAAAAAAAATAGAAAAAAAATGAAAAGAATTAAAAAAATTAAAACAAAAAACACTATTATTTGAAACAATGAAAAAGATTTTCTTCATATTGTTTTTATCAAAATTCAAGAGCCGAACGTAGTGTACGGATCCAGTCCAAGTACAATTGTTAAACCTTAGGTCGAGCCCGATGCCTCACACCTCCAACGTCTTGATTCGGCCACCCATGTCTGAACCGAGCTAGGCCCAACATGGATGAGGAGATTTTGGCATTGTGCTTATGTTTAGGGTTGTAAATAAATAATCGAAAATTTAATTATTGTTGGCATCCCTATACATTTATAGTGCAAAATATTTATATTCATTTAAAGCGGATATTGATCGTATTCGATTATAGATATTCGATTATAAATGGATACGAATATGATAATTAGATATGCGATTCGTTTAATATGCGTCCTGAATACATACTTGTTTATATATTCGAGTATTTGTAATTTAGAGGGTGTTTGGCTAAGCTTATTTGAAATATTTTATAAACTCTTACATCTTATAAGATGTTTTAGGAGCTTATGAGATGTTGGATCTTATTTTAAAAATAAGTTATTAAAGTGTTTGGATATATAAGTTGGGTGTTAGCTTATAAGATGTTAGTAATAATAATATTATAATTAGTTTAGTTAAAAACAAAAGATCTTAAAAAATAATTAAATACTTCTTTATTTTTTTAAATTGAGCTTATAAGTTCCTAAACTATCTTATTTTTGGAACTTATAAGGCTCTTCCCTTAAAATTTAGCTAAACGCTCCACTACATCTTTTAAACTCCAAAACATCTTATAAGATATTTTGAGGGGCTTATAAGCTTAGCCAAACACCGTCTTAGTTGTATCCATTAATTATATCCAATAAATGCCACTGGGGTTGTAGTCCAGTGGTGGGGGTTCACATCAGTACCAGTGAGGTTCTGAGTTCGAATCCTCTTGTCCTCTCCCCCTTTCCCCTTGAGTGAGTGTGTGCGTGTGTGGGGGTCCTTCCGGTTGACATCTCTAGGGTGTCCCGAGTTGATTGTAATCGAAAAAAAAAAAAATTATATCCAATAAATAATGTTTGGAAAAAATAACTTATATTTAAATTAAAATTTTTATGTGCTTTTAATAATATTTCATTTTTTTAAATTGTTTGATGTTTTTTGATATAATTTTGTAAAAAGCTACTTCATAACATTTATATGTTTTACCATATATATCTAAAATTATTTCATTATATAAATAATATAAATTTGGAATTTAAATATTGTTATTATATTTACTTAAAAATATTATATAAATGTAATAAAATTCCATATTGTAAAGTCTTAAAAAAATTAAAATATAAATATTTAATACCCTCCTTCTAAATAAATCTAAATTATATATATTCACATCTAAAAAATTAGGTACTAACATAATTAATAAAACCACAAAAAAAAAAAGCCTCCAAACCACCTCCTTGATCTTCTTCTTCACCCATCCACCCACACACCCAATTCTCCCCTAGCCCGAGCCCGGCCCCCACCTTCTCCCTCAGCACGCATGCAACAACCCCCCCGCCCCCACCCATGCTACTCCCCAAACCCCAATTTCCCCCACTCCTCGCCCCCCAATTCCCCCAATACTATTTCCTAATTCTGTGTGTGTGTGTGCATATCTATATATGTGTGTATGTGATTTTTGGGCATTTTTTTAATCTATGTGGCATATGTGCGTGTATGTAGTTTATTTATTTATTTTTTAAATCTATGGGTTACACCCATGGAAATTTTGGAGGGAAAATCAACAAAAGTTTTAAAATTATTGGCTATATTAGCAACGATGAAAAAAAATCCGGCCAATTATCATGCCATGTCAGCTCTGACAATGATTTTAGTCTAAAATCAGACGAAAATTGAAATTTTCATCTGATAAAGGAGTAAAATTTTAAAACTTAAACATAAAGAATAAAAACTCAAACACCTCATACTTAGAGGACGATTTTTGCAAAAATCTCTAATGAAAATACATATTAAATATAAAAATATAACTTAAAAATTATAATATATAAAGAAAATTGATATATAAAATAATATATAATACTTATAATGGATAGAATACATATTAGAAATATAAAATTTAACTCATATAATATATGAAAAATTTATATACATATAGTTAATAGAAAAATTATAATATATTTAATAAATAGACGAAATAAATATCAAAAACTATAAAATATAAATTAAAAAGATATATTAGCATCTCCACCCGCTTTTTTTTTTTTTTTGCTGAAACAAAAAGGGTACATGGTTTAACCAAAAAAGGAAAAATGAAAGGATAAATGGAGAAGAGAACACACACCCCACACACACAAAGAAAATATATTATCAAAATGAGATCAAATGCCTAAATTGAATATATGAATATATTGTCAACAAGATGAGGAACAGAAGTATGAAAAAGATTTTGAGAAAAAAATGGCCAGAGAGACATGAATTTTGGGATTAAATGTAGAAATTTTGATCGTAAAATGAGACGTTTCTCATGGACCAAAAATGGAATCAAACTCCGAAATTAGGTAACTGTCTCACTAAGACTTCAAATTATATTAAAAATAAGAGAAACATAAATAATATATATAAAGCCCCTCTGACATACTCTTAAAACATATAGATATATTTGATAATCAATTTCGCACATAAAATGTTTAAAATCTTAAGTGAATCGACCTCATATTTTGGCATTTTGTAAGTGTGTTTGTTTTGGTATAATAATTTTCTTAATTTAAATTTTTTAAAAAATGTGCATGTTTGATTTGTATGTATAATATGGTATTAATTATATAAAAATTCAATTTTGTCCCCATAGAATGCCATTTTTAAGTAATTTCATACATCAATTTTAAGGATAAGATGACAATATACAAGAATTAATTGAAATGCATAATTTAAAATACCAAAAACTCACCTTCTGGGTGAGATTGTTATACCGTATATGGCATTTCTAATGCAAATTGAATTACAATTGATCAGCTCATAAAAAATTCGACGAAAAATCAAATACGTTTAAAGATATATTTCAAGGGTCAAAATAACTTATAAATATATGTCAAAGATGTCCATATATAATATACAGTGGTGAATGGCCAGCACCATACACCATCAAAATCGACGTGTCTAAAAACCAAGAGGCAAGAACCCATCCACCACTGCATGCAGCCTTTGCTTGTCACTCTCTTCACCACGTTACGCCTCAGCCCCCAACACGTACACCCCGCCCCCCCAATATTTATATTCCATTTCCAATTTCATCAATCACCCAAGCTCTAATCTCGCAGCTTTTCAAAAAAAAAAAAAAAACAAACAAGAAAAAAAGAGAGAAAAATGGCTGAACATTACACTACATACCAGAACAGGGGCGCCCGCTACCAGCACCAGCCGGCAGAACCGCCGCGGAGCCACCAGATAGTGAAGGCGGCCACCGCCGTGACTGCCGGCGGGTCCCTCCTGGTCCTGTCGGGGCTGACTCTGGCGGGCACGGTCATCGCGCTCACCCTTGCCACTCCGCTGCTGGTGATCTTCAGCCCGGTGCTGGTGCCAGCGGCGATAGGGATATTCTTGCTTGGGTCGGGGTTCCTGGCCTCTGGCGGGTTCGGCGTGGCGGCGCTGAGTGTGCTGGCGTGGATTTACAGATACTTGACGGGGAAACACCCCGCCGGGGTGGATCAGTTCAACAATGCGCGCACCAAGCTCGCGAGAAAGGCCAGGGAGATGAAGGATAAAGTTACCAAAGATGATGATTGAATTATTTTATGTTTTATGCAAGCTTTAGGTTTGTTTTGAGGAGTTTTATCTGGAGATGTTCTGTACCGTACTTTTTTTTTTAAAGTTAAGGATCTGATCTTCATGGTTAATCTTTGGAGAAAATATATAAGTGAGTTTCTAGTTTTGTATC
The DNA here is from genome assembly GCA_026212405.1 of Petrea volubilis. NCBI lineage: Eukaryota > Viridiplantae > Streptophyta > Magnoliopsida > Lamiales > Verbenaceae > Petrea > Petrea volubilis. The sequence continues at coordinate 18,337,805 of CM047883.1, read as the reverse complement.
ACAATCATCGGAAAATTTTGCTATTTGGGCCGTAGCTAGGGGCGTAACGAGGAATTTTATAAAGTGGGGACAATAAAAACCGATGGCGACCCATCTTCCGTTAAATTTTTTGGCGGATCTAATTACAGAAAAATTTTGGTCCAGAGGAAATTAGAAAGAAAGATGGAATCTAGAACGGTAATAAATGAAGCTGAAATATATTGTACCAAATTTCTTTTCAACATTCACATGGGGATTTGGCCTAGCTATAACGTGAATTTCCCTGATCTTGATCCTCGTTCGAGGCTAAAACTTAGCACTTTGTGAAAACAAAATACAAAAAAGAAATAAACCAAAGCAAAACAAGAATTCTTGGGCCTGCCTCTCGTCTAGGGGCTTCCAAACAAGAGTTTTGTCAAATTCATCCTCTTCCCCACAATGGCCACCCCAAAATTCAGCAATTTTGTCTGAAGTGAGGAAAGGGGAGGAGAAGAGGAATCGAACCCAAGATGCCAAGTTTGCCAAGTTCAAGCCCAAGCCTAGTGGCACCTTCAGTTCCTCCTTGGATGCTATGTTTAATGATTAAATTCCATGTTTTTACCTTTCAAAGCTATGTTTAATGATCAAATTCCATGTTTTTACCTATCAAAGAATGAACCTTAAGCGTACAGAGGTGAACTGGAGTTCTAGTATTTCAAAACATTCACCAATAATCACCACAAGAACACACACCATCTTTAAAATGATGATACCTGTTGACATCCCTGACTGTAATTTCCCTTTCCTTAATCCTCGAAATGAACTTTATTACGACATGGCAATCCTCACAAACACGAAGGTTTTTGGTCACAAGAATCTTGGTCCCAGGGGGTGTACTAATCAGTCCAAATGCAATAGCCAGCCTCTCGCTATGACTGTTCACCATAACCGCCTTCTCATCATTCTCCACATCATAGAAAACCGGCGAAACATTTGGAACATAGCCAGCTTTTGCAAGTAAATCTCCCAATTCGTTCAACTCTGCGTGTATCTGATCCGACATAGGATGAGAAGTATCCCCACATACAAATGCATGGATCTCAGTCTTAACCTGGACCCAGCTACAAGCGACGGTTTTCTTGATTTTCCTTTCGGTTCATTAATTTTCTGAGATTTGCAACCCCTTCCCATTTCCCAGCTTGAGCATAAAGATTCGACAAAAGCACGTAATTTCCAGAGTCATCTGGTTGAAGCAGAATTAACCTCTCTAATGCAAGCTCTCCCAGCTCCACGTTTCTGTGGATCTTGCACGAGTTAAGCAAAGCACCCCATACGCCGGAATCTGGCATTATCCTCATGTTAGTTATTAAATCATAGGCCTCATTCAACCGGTTGAAATGGCCTAGGAGATCCACCATGCAAGTATAATGCTGAACAGTTGGTTCTATATAATAATCTTGAATCATCGAGTTAAAGTACATTTTTCCTTTGTCTAGCAATCCACCATGGTTACAAGCCTGGAGAACTCCCACAAAAGTTATGTGATCCGGCTGGACTTTTCGAGCCATTTTCTCGAACAAATCAAGTGCTTCATAAGCAAGGCCATGCATCGCATAACCCATAATCATTGCGTTCCAAGAAACTAGCCTTTTCTCGGCTAATTCCTCAAACAGAAGGCGTGCAACTTTGACATTGCCACTCTTGGCATACATATCCACTAGGCCTGTCTTCACCTTGTCATTGAATTCAAAACCTAGTCTCCAGCTATACCCGTGAAGCTCACGTCCTTGACCGACTACTGCAGAGTCTGCAGAAGCCGCTATAGCCGTCACTAGAGTAGCTTCTGTAGGCCTAAACTCCCTCAACGCCATCTCCCTGCAAAGTTTCAAACACTCTTCAGGATGGCCATTTTGAGAATAGGCAGCAAGCATCGAGTTCCACAACACAACATCCCTATTCACAATTTTTTCAAACACTCGGCAGGCATCATTAACGCAGCCACATTTTGCGTACATGTCGATAAGCGCAGCACCCACGAAAACATCCATTTCCCACCCTGTTCTTCTGATCTGGTCATGAATTTCCCGCCCCACGTTAATAGCCGACAGAGCCGAGCACGCTTTGAGCACAAAGGGGAACGTGAAATTATCAGGCACAAGCCCATGATCAAGAAGTTGACGGTGCAAAGAAATTGCAGTTTCATATGGGCCGTTCCACGCATACCCACGGATCAAAATGTTCCAAAGGAAGATATTTGATTTGGGAATTTTATCGAACAGGTAGTGGGCGTACGTTAAAGAGTTGCAAACACAGTACAGGTTGACGAGTTTTGTGGCCAAATTAACGTTGTGAAAAAGAATGCCGTTAACGGATAAATGTGCGTGGAGTTGCTTTCCGGGTTCTATGGCTTTTCGAGCGATGCAAGATTTAAGAATCGAGGAGAAATGCTGGGGTAGAAGCCATTGTAGCATATCGCTTTCTTTTATCAATTCATTCGTCACTGTTGTTGACTAGTTTTAGGGGCTATATTTGTCTGTCTTCATGTTATACATTTGGATCCCACTTAAATATGTCACATTATCATTCATATCCCTTAAATCAAAATCTAACACTTAAATCTCTACTAAAACTTTTTAGAAAATTTTTATTGGCACTTCAAAATTATTATCGGCACTCTCACTCAATTTATGATTTTTATTAATTGACCAATATACACTTTTAATTTTAAATATTAATTTCATGCGATTTATAAGACAAAAAAGTCTTAATGGTCTGTTCACATTCCTACTAATAAGAAAATTATTTTTCACATCTTCATTTCGATTTGGTGACGACAACTCAAGAAGTATTCTTCAATTGTGTTTTTGGTGGACAGTGACCCAAGAAAACTCTTGTTCTAGTGTTATTGTCTTTTGCGTAGGCATTTTGCATCAATTTATCATATTTTGTTTTTACTTCTTTCTCATATTAATTTTAATTATTTGAAAATGGAAGAAAATGATATTTTAGAAGATTCAAAAGCAAATTTTGACTTGGGAAGAAAATAGAGCTCATCAATAGCAAGAGTACAAAACAAATTTTATAATTTTACCATTTTTACAACCTATCTAATCTAATGTCAATGAAAGTATTGATTTCTTTTTCATATTGTTTACATTATCTCATTAAGATTTTTGCGGACACATTGAGTTTAGGAATACGTTATTAAATAAGCAAAATTTGTGGATTGATTAACTTGATAGTCTTATAAAGAATTTTCGAAATAAATATGAAAAAAATACATCTTGCGCAAAAAGAAGATACCTGAGGTGAATTTATCAAATTGTAGATTCTTTTTATCCTTTGATGGTACGAAAGCCTAAAATTAGTTCTCGTAAAGGTGTCCATTAGAAGTTTTACGTATGACCTAAAATTTTGCTAGTAAATAGTAATATTTATTTTGTATTAAGTAAGTCGGAGAAAAAAAAAGGTGAAACAAAAAATTAAATAAAATGATTAAACAATAAAGAAAATGGTATATATGCCATTCAAATTAATAAAAATAGTGTTTTAAAGCTGGATGGGCAATTTAGTTAATTTCTCGATACAAAAATAACGATGGAGTTTCCACAATAATTTTAGAGTGTCAATAACAATTCCTAAATTTTTATTATAGATACACCCCATTTCTCCCATTTTTGAGACTGAGAAAAACACGAACACACACTATCACAAATACATAAGAAATTATCCTTTAAAAATTTTTGAAAATTCAAATTGAATAAATAGTTGAATTACCCATGCTGTTTGGAACATTTTAATGAAAAAAAATTGTGAAAACAGCCAAAACAGTTCTATGGGTCATTTATTCTTTTTTGGAAAATAGATGATTATATGCTTTTCTTTTCCTTTTTTTTTTAAAAAAAAGATGATTATAACCAACACAAATGTAAATTTGCATTAAAATTAACTTTTCATTTATTTAAAAAATTTAACAATCTTTCTCCTTAATTATCCAAAATTTTTATATTTTTAATTATTTGAAGTTTCTCTATTTGTTTCCTCATAAAGTTTCCTATCATTACAGGTTTATAACCTTTGAAATGTTATAATATATATATATATATATATATATATATAAAGATTAAGGATTAAATTGAATTGGATTGATTCGAACTGTCGGTTAATCCATTAAAAAAAAATAGGATTGTTTGGATAACCTCATGAGTTAACCCAACCCCACCCAATTTTTTTCAGGTTGTTTTTGGATTCGATTCATTTTCAACCCAACCTATAAACTCTAACCCTAACCCGCTATTTTCATATTAAGTTCGTGTTAGGTTCTCGTGTCGTGCCATATATTGTCATCCCTAATAAACTTGTCTCAAAAGAAATGGACTTGTATAAGTTCAAAATTTAATATATTTAATAGAATTGAAATCGAACAAACAAAAACAGAAGACCAAAGTATCCAGGTTGGTGGAGAGCCATTGTTGTTATTGGAAATTCTTTCTAATAAACAATAAATAAAATTGCAATTAACCACAAATACTTACAAAAATCATTTCAATGAAAATCGACTATCCAAACTAATAATACCGAATTTCTTGCCCGTTATACATGTACCTGTTACTTATAAACTTGTAACCGGTTTATCAAATCTTGAACAAAGTTAAAAATATATATATAAAATCAATTGCACAAAAAATAAACTCAATATTGTATGCAACTTTCACTAGATATATGGCCTATTATATACAAATCCAGTGGTGTTAAATGCATTACACATATAATCCCTTCACAATCTTATGCGATTGCCCCAAACTTTATACCAATTACTAATTGATTAAAGTCGACCATCATGATTTCATATATTCCTGAATAGAGCTATACAAGAATAATTAAAAATTTGATTACCGTTCGCATTCGTATTTATTTATCAGGAAAATTAAATATTCACATCCGTTTAAATATTATCCGTATTCAATCATGAATGGATACGCATTTGGTAATTAAATATCCAATCCATTTAATATCCGCTCCAAATACGTACATGTTTATATGTTCGATTATTTATTATTTAGTTGTATCCATGAATTACATCTAATAAATAATGTTTGCAAAAAATAACTTATTTTTATACTAAAATTTTTATGTGCTTGTAATAATATTTCATTTTTTTAAAATTAATTGATTTTTTGATATAATTTTTTTAAAATCAATTTGTTTTTAATATTTTTAAACATTATATTCTTAGTAATCATATGCATTATATTTCATATATTATAAGATATACAGAAATAAAAAAAAAATAGTTCATATTATCTGAATGATAAATAATAAATTGTTGATTCAAATAAAACACATGATTTTTTTCATGCATATTCTATCTTTATAACTTAAAAAGATATAAAAAACGAATAAATAAACAGTGATATATGAACTTTAGGTGTTATTAATAAAAAAGTATGATAACTATGTATATGTATATTTTTTTTAAATTAAGTAGATTATATACAAAAAAATGACTAAATTGTATACACAAATTTCAATATTCAATTAATTACAATTGAATATCAATTATTTACAATTGAATAATATACTTAAATATTCATAATCGAATTTGAATATTCAAATAGTCATAATCGAATTTAAATTTTAAAAATTACAATCGGATATGGATATATCTGATATCTGACATATATGGATATGGATATGAATATTGATTTTAGATATTCGTTAATATACGTATTGATATCCGATAAAATTAAATGAATACGGATATAAAAATGGCATGTTCAATCCGTTTAATGTTGGTTTGCACGCCTCTGCCTGAACTACACCAATATTATCTCATGAGTCTTTGAAATAAATTGAAAAAAAAAAGAAAGAAAAAAACTATAATTGACTCATAGTGGATACACACATGTGTGTGTGTATATATATATATAAATAAATAAATAATAAAAGAAATTAGAAGGACACGAAAAGAGAATTTCAAGGCGACAAGTTCACCAATATAAATGAAAATCTTACTATATATTATTCTACTTTATAGGAGAACAAAAATAATATTATACATTTGAGAACTTTTTCTAATCCATACCCAATTCGGTCGAAATAATGTTAATCACGTAACGAGTATTTTATACTTGTCATGTTAATAGTGTATCATTTGATAATACACTTGTCATACCATATGATTTGAGGTTTGATCAAATCAGATTTGAAAATAATTAGATTTGGAGTTTAATCAAATCAGATTCGGATAAAAATTTTCGAATTCAAAATGAGAATAATTATATTCTCTCCAACTTTCCTTACGGATGGATATTGCATATATGCCTTTTCCTTCTCGCCCAAGTAAAAAATTTCATCAATCTAAGGGTCCCTCGATACTAGGGATTCACTTAGAGGTTTCCTTAACTAATTTCCAATTACGAAAACAAAACAAACAAACAATTAATTAATTAATAGCAAAAATACTACTGTAAAAGTCCCTATTTGATATACTGAGACATTATGGATTTATTTATTTTAGTAGGAATTAGGAGCAGCAGCCCCCCCCCCCCCCACCACACCCCCACTTTTCAAGATATATATATATATATATATGGTATAAATCTATATAATTCTGTTCATTAATTTATAGTAACAGTGAACCTGTTGTCACACTCATCAAGGTCAATCCCCCATTAAAAACATGCATTAATAGTTGAATTTTCAACACGTGGTTTGGCCCGCAAGTCAATCACCTAACTAGATCAGCAAAATTCGGAAATTATCCAAAAGGGGATCAATCAATTGAGTATCTAATCCTAAATTTTAAGGTAATCTAATCTAGGATTAGACAGGGGATAGTTTCCAAACATAGATGAACCCGAATAGGATATAAACCTCAAGTCCATAACCCGAATATTGACGTATATGTTAAAGATAGTCTCATAATCCTTAAAAGGCCACCTTGGCCTCCAGGCACGTTAGTTCGTCTATACACATTAAGAAAATTCCGTTGTTTCTTTTGTTTCTCTCTCTATATCTACAATCTGTATATATCCTATCGATATATGCGTATAGAGAGAGAGAGAGAGACAAAAAGGGACATCGGGAAAGATTTATTATCATGTCGTCGAACGAGTCATCACGTGGGAGATCAACTCCGTGCGGCGCCACCGGATTCAAGTTATTCGGGGTGCAGATTGACGTCGGGAGGGGCGGTGGCTCCGCCGTGGCCGGCGGCGAATCTAGCATCAGGAAGTGCAAAAGTCTCGGTAATCTGGGGGCATGCAACCCTGGTAACACGGCGGACGAGGCGGCGGGATATCTTTCCGATGGGTTTGTTCATCAATGCTCCAAATCCCACGAGCGAAAAAAAGGTGTGATATTTGATAGAGATTGGTTTGATTAATTTTTATTGTTTGTGCTTATTGAGATTAAATTGAATTTTTGGGTTTTCGAGTTTTTGTTGTTTTGAAATATCTGAAAATCATCAAAATTAAACTCCCTCTTTGTTACCCTTCATTAATTTTTATTGGTTATGAAATATTCTTTTAATTTGCACTAATTTTGTCGAGCATTGTGAGACAAATTAAAGTTATATACACTCATTCGTAGTTCCTACTGTCCCTAGCTTTGTAATTGTGGCCAAGCAAATTTTGATAAGCAAGCATTTTACGATCTTGATAGGCAAAATTGCAAATATCGTCACGTAACTTTGATATTTTTCGCATCCGATATGCGATTATTGATTTCATCTTTTAATATGAACTTTTTGGCAAATTAAGCTGATTTTCACCGGAAATTGCTAAATCACAAAAATGAATCATTCTAGTGAATTTAGCAATTTTTTGCCAAAAAAATTGAATTAAAGGACGAAATCAATAATAGCATATCAAAGAGGACGAAAATATGCAAAAGTCAAAGTTATAGGACGATTTTTGCAATTTGGCCATCATAATTCTCCAAGAACAAACGAATAGATTTGCAGTTGCATTATTCAAAAACTAGTAAGTATGAATTTGATAGTTTCATCTTAAAAGATTTGAATGCATCAAACTGAAGTTAATTAAGGCAAAAATAAAGCAAAGTATTAGAATTATTCAAATATATTGGCATTTGTTTGAGGTCTAATGGTGAACAAGTTTGTGTTTTTTGTATTAGGTAAGCCTTGGTCTGAGGAAGAACACACAGCATTCTTGGAGGGACTGGCAGAACTCGGCAAAGGCAACTGGAAAGGGATCGCGAATAAATTCGTGCCCTCAAGAAACTCTTCGCAAGTCGCTAGCCATGCGCAGAAGTATTTCATCCGAATGGCAGCTATCGAAAAGAAGAGACGAAGATCAAGTGTTTTCGACATTCCCCTCAACAAGGCTGTAAGTATATATATCAGTGGCGAAACCAGAAATTTTAACTTCAAAATGCCAAATCAACTTAAGAAATTTTTGGTTTTTTTTTTTTTTGGGTATAAATGTGTCGTTGCAAATGGTCTTGATAAATTTGTGCAAATTGCAGAAACAACCATCAAAGGTGGTTCCAAGTTCCCAATCCAACAAGGCTGCTGATCAGAGTTCACAGCCAGTATGTTTTAATTTGTCGCTTATAACTCAAAAATATTCCAAAATTTGTGTTACTTTAGACAAGCTTAAATTTGATAATGGTAATTGATCTGCAAATTTTAATTATTATCAGGGTGCTGATCCAGCTGCTTCATCAGAGAACATCACTGAACGGACAGGACAGGTAAACAAACACATTCAATAGTAAATTTGCATTTAGTTTTATGATATTTTACACATAATTTTTCTGATTTTTTCTTAAAATTTTTACAGGCTAACATGCCAGCTCCTCCTGTTGCTACTTGTGAAAGGCCCCCTCTTTCACCAATGAAAAGGTGCGGAGATCCTGCGTTTCGTGGTTTTGTGTATGCGGTAAGTTAATTAAGTTCATAGACTAATCCAAAAACTTTGGTTTGGGAGGCGAAATTAAATATATACACATATCTATATATATGTATATGTATGTATAAAGTATAGCTCCATTGAAACGTGAAAGGGGTCGATTGCTCCTCCTAGTCTCCCTAGTTAAGCTTTGGTAGATCAAGACAGACACAATTTAATTACACTGGCATCCCCTATTAGTATCAAAAGACACCATTTATGCAATTGTATATAATTACAGAGGGAGGGCATTGAATTGTCGTGCTCATGTGTATGAATTATTCTTAACAAATCTTGACGTTTTTCGTTTTACAGCCGGGACTGGTTACCAGCTTTACTCGAGGCTTCCCAACAACAACAACAACAGCACCAACATTTACCCCAACTGTTTCTTGGGTTCCATATGTGAGCTTTTTGAGTAAGAGTAGTAGCCCTGTTATACCAGACATTCATGGCAACTTAACAACAACATTCACGACGTTTTTGCCTCCACCTTCGCATCAGAGACCACCCGATGCAGGATCTGCACCGGCTCATCCGTCGACTAAAAATGATCATGAGTTGATCCTCAAGTGCTTAACATTAGGAAATTAACATGATTATAATGTGTATCTAATAGTATAACCTTTTTTTGGGTGGCCTCTATTCTTTTTTGTAATTTAGGAAGCAAACAAGCACATTGAGGAAATTTTGTCATAGCCATTCTTTTAGTGTTTCACAGTTCTTTATCTTGCTTCAAAGTTATCACAAAATATATTGTGTGAGTTGATGGCAGTTTCTTGATTGATATTGCACAATATTATTCCTCTCTATTTACTCGATATGGTGATTTTGAGTTTCCAAACTTGCCATGTTATATTTCTTTTGTCTACCAACGGAGCCCTTCAAGGGGTCTCAGGGGCATGATAATTTCTTTCTGTCCAAACACGAAAAAAAGGAAAAGGAAGATGGTGCAGCAACAAAAGAATAACAAAGATAGAAAATGATAACAAACAAAAGCTAGAGTAGATCCAAATTTTCTATATTAGTTAGACCCGTTTGGATAAGTTTAAACAAAAGTGCTTTTCGAGCCATGTAAATATAACATTTTTCTTTTAGCCAAGTGGTTTGCGTTTGAATATAATAATTAAAAGTGCTTAAGAGGGGTTTTTATTTAAAGCTCCTTCGAATATAACAATTAAAAGTGCTTAAGAGGGGTTTTTATTTAAAGCTCCTTCGAAAGTTTCTAAAAAAAAGCCGCTTTTTGAACTTTATTTTTCTAATTTCTGTTTTCTTTCTTTTAAACAAAAGCCCAGCTAAATACAAATTTTACATTGAAATACTTTTGTTTTTTCAAAAAATAAGTATCTCTTTTCTTAAAAAAAAATCCATCCAAACAGCCTCTTATGCCCACAACTGCCACTCTCAAAAGCATTACTTTTGCCTTTAGGCATCAGAATAAACGATCATTCCATAATTTCTTCTTTCCTTGCTCAGAACGACGAAGTGGCTCTAAGAAATTCTCGTTTGAACTGAATTCTGAGCAAAGACCTAACAGTTCAAATTGTTTTAAAAAAAAAAAGAATTGAAATACATCATAAAACATTTTGATGCATATATCAAGTCGAGATAGTTCCATAAACAAGAATCTTCCGTGCACTCCACCCCGAAATGCAATCCTTGAAATGCAAACAGTTACTTGTCAATTACGTTGTTGGATGCAATATTAATTTGAGGACTTGTTTTTTTATTGATAAATCTCTGTTTAATTTGTTGTGAATTCCATGCAATACGCATATTATAAGATACGGGCCTAACCCAGTGACCACTTTAAAATATATGGCCTACTACAATATCAATATGGGCAACCATCGTACATAGGGCCAAGACTCATTAATATGGTTAAAAGGCTAAAAATAAGTCCATTCCAAATAAAGACGAGAGTTTCAACTAAAAGGGATGCCGAAGTTTTTTTTTTTATAAGAAAATGACCCTCAAATTTTAATTTTTAAGTAGATGATCTTTTTACTAATTATACATAATTAATTGTAAATTAAACCTAAACATCATTAAACACAACTTTTTATCTATTTTTCAGAATTTGTAGTTTAACCCCCAAAAGAAGAACATATTACAAAAATATTATACCCAAAATATAAGAAAATTGAAGAAGAAAAACATTCAAACAACAACATACAATTAAAATTAAACATTAAATTTTTATGGGATTTCAAAATTGATAAAAAAAATCCAATTGCCCATGCCGAAAGGAGCTAATTTATGGGGAAAGAATAAGCGCCGATGGCGTGCGAACGCCGTCGACGCTCGTTCCACCATCTCCAGCCAAAATTTCTCAAATTTCTTTTCATATATCACCTCCTGTCCTCATGTGCTAACAAATCATGTCTTCCATTTAACATTTTAATCAATGTTTATTGTTTAATTTTGATGTGGGTATGCGTCGTTTTTTTTCCCTCCTTTTTTGAGTTTTGTTCCTTGTTTTGGGGTGGGGCAAAGGTGGGGGGGGGGGGCGAGGGTGGGGTAGCTTTTTCTTATTTTTTCATTTTTTTAAACTTGTGTTATTTTTTAATTATAGTGTTTTTGTTTTAATTTATATTAGTTTGGTATCATTTTTTAATATCATTTAAAAAAACTTGTATCATTTTTTTAGTCTTTTCTTTTTTTCTAAAAAAAATTAACTTATATTATTTTTGTTCATAGTGATTTATAAAAATTTGTTATTATCATAATGGTCTTATCATGAATATGTTATAATTATCATTATTATAGAATCGATCTATTATTTTCTTAGGGACACGATTGCTACTTTTGATATGATTGAACGTGATCCATTAAATATGGATTATTAATTAAGAACATATATTAAATCCTTAGTTATTTATTATTTGTTAACTTATTTGTTCATTCAAGATATCCCATACTTTTATTAGTTTATTGTTTGGTTGTGTGGAATTACTATGTTGGATTAATGAAAAAATACTTTATTGTCCTCCCATTTTTCAAGTGTTTCCCATATTCACCCTTAAAATTTATAGCACCATTTCAATCATGAACATATTTATCTATTGTCTCACTTTTAAAACTATCAATATCCACCTTTTGATATGATTTATTTAATTAATTTAATTTAAATTAGTAAAATTATTTGTATAAGTCATAATATTGTGAACATTCAATTTTTGATAATTAAAAATATTTTCAACTTTGTGTTATCTAAAGTTTGTATTTATTAAGATAAATATTTAAATATTGAATATCAATTAATATAGTGAATATATATTTTTTGTTTGATGAACTTATATTAAAAACATTATTATTTAGATCATTTCTTACAAAATCTACAATCATTCAAAATTTGAATATTTATGTAAAAGTCAATTGGTAATAGAGATTCAAAAGATGCTACTATTTATAAAAAAAATATGGTAAGATTGTCTTTCCAAATTTATTAAATGAAGAAATAAAAGAAGAAAAATGTATCATACCCTTCTAGGTGTGATCTGTAATCAAATAAACCTGTCAAACAGATATTGGAATCGATCGTATAGGCCTAAAATTTTGCAAGCGAATAATAAATTAAATGGGTAAATATATCTATCAGATTCATTCTAAAATAGCAAACGTGTCCTTAAAGTATTACAATAGATATATAGTTCAAGATGAATTTACGTAAATATTTTCTAATAGATAGTTGATAAATGTAATAGTTCAAGTAAGTTGTTCATTAAGGCTTAAGAGATCGACTTATCTTTCAAAAGATCCTTCGTAAAAATCAATACAAAGTACCCACGACCCGACCATGATACGTAGCATGACCATAGTGCCATGAGATCTCTTTAGCAACCATCGGGACTCTTCATGGATCATTCATAAGTTGTTTATTGAAGTTTAAGAAATCGACTTATCTCTTTAAGAGATCATTCGTAATAATGGATACAAAGTATTTGCAATCCAGCTTGTCTCTTCAAGAGATCATTATGATAATAGACTCCAATTCTATATAATAATTCTATCTTTAATAATGATCTTTTATATTATAGACATCAATTCTATATAATGATCATAATGATTTTTGTAATATAGACATCATGAATATGTAATATAGTTGATCTTTTGTAACATAGATATAGACATCATGAACATCTTATAATGATCATTATAATATAGGCATCAATTCTATATAATAATCATAATAATCTTTTGTGATATAGACAACATGTATATATTGTAATGATCATTATAATAGAAACCTTGATTCAATATAATACTCATAACGATCTTTTATAATATCGATATAGATATCATGAATATAGGAAAATTCTAGCCCAGAACCAGCTCGGCCGAACCAGTATTAATCACGTGGCGAGTGTTTTACACTTGCCTTGTGAATGATTGATAATTTAGAGATAGTGACCAATCACTTGGCAAGTGCAATACACTTACCGTATGATTTGTTTGGTTCGACCAAACCACATTCAGTAAGAATTTTTCCATGAATATATTATAATGATTATTATTATGGAATTGATCTATTGTTTTCTAAAAGTATCATAATAGATGGTTCAATATGAATTTATGTCAATATTGTTTAATAGATAGTTGATAAATGTATTATTCAAATAATAAACAATCTAAAGTTGATAATTGACATTCAACTATAAAAAAAAAATAGCATCACTTAAACGATTGAATGGTTGTTAAAGAGATTATGCTAAAATAAGATAATCATTTAAACGATTGAGCAGCCGTTTAAGAGATTATGCTAAAAAAATAGCAAAATAGTAGAAACTCTTAAGCAATAGATTGATCGCTTAGGAGATGGCCCGAACGGCCGTCCATTTTTTGATGAGCCAGCTGTTAAGAGATTATGTTAATAACATAATCTCTTAAATGATAGGATCATTGTTTAAAAAAAGAATATCTCTTACATAGATTGATCACTTAAGAGATTTGCAAAATCCTATTTAAGAGATCATTCTAAAAAAGAGTAGCCCACCCAAACGACCATTTATTTTGTGACGGCCCGACCTTTACCGTTACTTTTGTGATGGCCCAACTGTTTCTCTTGTTCTTGTAATTTATTTTCATAACTTTTCAAGTGAGATTTAAGAAATCAACTTGTCAAGTTAATTCATTAAGATTTAAGAGATTGGATTGTCTCTTCATGGATTGCGTGTAAGTTATTCATGAAGATTTAAGAGATCGACTTATCTCTTCATGGATTACTCGTAAGTTGTTCATTGAGATTTCAAAGATCGGTTTCTCTCTTCATGGATCCCTCGTATGTTGTCTAATAAAATTTAAGAGATCTGCTTGTTTCTTCATAGATCACTCGTAAGTTATTCACTAAAATTTAAAAGATCGTATTGTCTCTTCATGGATCCCTCATAAGTTGTTCATTAAGATTTAAGAGGTCGACTTATCT